>JAVYIG010006168.1:0-123207 GCA_035222895.1 Strongylocentrotus droebachiensis
ATGTAAAGAGGGTATGGCCAAATCATTGAAAAATAATAGGTCATAAGAACTTGTTTTAAAGTGCCTCAAAGGTTTAAAAAAAGGTCTGGAATTTGTTTGGATAATTGAAAACAGCTCCCGTTTTAAGTGGATAGTATAACATATCCAGCCCAAACCCCTCTTTGTCGAAGGCGTAACCCGTGTAGGTTGGAGACGTGATACACCCTCAACGATAAAATCAATCGATTTAACTCGCAGTGGGTCTACGACACACATACATGTCTAGATGACTGTGAACCCCCACCCTAATGAATTTCTGGTTATGCCACTAGTCCCTTGCCACTAATCCTTACCATATCAATGATTTGTTGTATGGCTGCTCCGATTAACACGTCAATGGGGTCTCCTGATCTCTCTACTGGTCTAATGATGTTGCTATAGTTGGCAAACATGTCGTTTAAGAGCCGGTATTCGTCTTGCGTTCCGTATACACCTGCGGATAGATTGATTTGAAGAATTAAAGAACACTGAAATAGAGATTTAATTCGACAAATTCTAGAACAAATATGCCTCTCAAATAGAGCCACTCATTCGTGTTTGTGTTTGTTTGTTTTATTCGATTTCGTTTTGTTTGTTTGTCTTCCTTTTATTTAGAATGTTTACAATATCCTGTGTATATATTCATGTATGTTTTTTATTTTCATACGGAAAATAGAAACAAACCAAAGCAAACAAGAGCCCCATTTGTATGTTCAAGTCAAAAGGTGATAAAGTTAGTGATTAAAAAAAAAATTATGTAGATATTATTACAATCTTTTACACGGTAGATTTTGATATAGATTCAATTCTGGCTAACACATTACCCTCAACACATACGCACGCACACCCACCCGCACACGCACACACCAAAAAAGTAAAATATTTACCACATGGGTTTCTCGACGTGTAGGTAAAAAAATCAAAGCTTTATATTAACAAATGTCCCATCTCATATCTATCCAACCCATATTTTTTTAGGGAGCGTGTTGTCAAAAACTTTCTCTTGAGGAAACATGTTTTATGTGGCTCCAGCTTATTAGACAAATTATATTATCCATTTACGATTTAATGGATTGATGTTTTGTGTGTAAATGCCCGCCGGCGCCGAATATAGCGCATTTCATTAACCTGGATATTTAAAGGTTTGATAAGTACTGTTATTTTTTCGGCAAATGGGAGTCAACTACTTTTGTTCAGTTTTGTTAGTCTGCCACCCCTACAAATGAAAATAAAAGACTACGCCAGCAACCCTATCTTCTCCGGTTATTCCATTAAATCTTAAAAATAACGATAACATTCAGCATTGGACGATATAGCATCATTATCATGATAGTGTTTTCTCCCTTTTCGACCATTCCCTGTGCACTACTTTAAGTCGAGACGTCATTCGAATGAATTAAAAGTGAATAGTTAAGGGACAGCTGTATGTTGACTCAATTATCAATCAACGCTTAATCAATGATTACAGAGGCGCCTAAAGCAGATCAATCTCAATAGCCTCGTTCACACACGACGCCATAAGCCGCCTTTAGACCGACAGCCCTCGAAACCGTCTAACAATGTTGGTTTTGCACTGTTTGAGACAGGCGCGGATCCAGGATTTCTTAGGGGAGGGGGCCCAACTTTCTTCATTTTTGTTTGCTCCCGAAAATTGGAAAATCGCGCCGGCCGAAAAGTCGCTCAGGTGGGGGGGGGGGGGGGGGGGGGGGGGGGGGGGGTAGTGAGCACATTTTTTTTTTTGGTCCTCGAAAATTTTTCAATTTGCACCCCCCCCCCCCCCTTGAGCGCCAGGGGGGGGGGGGGCCCAACCCCCCAAAAAGGTAAAAATCACGTGATTTTACATGATTTTTTTTCTCAAGGGGGGGGGGGGGGCCCGGGCCCCCCCCCCCCTGGATCCGCCACTGGTTTGAGAGGTATCACTAGACGACGGTCCACAAGTCCTACAGCCCAAGAGACCACATTTTTCTTAGTTGCCTTATTTCTTTCTATCTTTTGTCTTTCTCGTTGGCTAACAACCTTGTTTTTCATGTTTGTTATAATCATTTGATATTTTTCTGAAGTGTTGGTCCTGTAGGGCTGACAGTCGAGTCTAACCCTTCTGGCAATGTCGGTCTCGTCGGTAGTTTGTCCATTAACATGACTAAAAATGACCCTGTTTATGTTGCTGCAGTGTGTTTTTTTTTTGGTCTTTTTTTGTTTTTTTCTTTGTTTGCTGTTTAGTGTTTTTACAACGTCCAGTGTGAAAGTGGCTTTACTCTCCCGTGGTACGGAAACACTCCAGTGTTGTATTGATTATCGTGTAGCAAAGAAGTGCCGAGATTAATGTACTTTCGACGTGATAGTACATCGATTTCAATAATTAAATTGTTATGTAATGTCTCTGCAAGTAATCGGTGATTGCATCTGGTCTATATTATGGAGTTATCACTAATGGAATTCGGTCTGCCACTTAAAAACAAGAATGGATTCAATGTGAATGTACTGATGATCTGTACTATATTGGGTAGACAAAAAACCTCGTATGAAGGTAATTGTATGTTCACCCATTTTCTATCAACTCATGCACACTTGATGTAATAGTATGGCTACACAAACTGGAGAAAATATTGTCTAAGTTAGGTAACAGAAGGAAGTAATTGACGAATGCTTTCAGGGACGCATAATAATTTCAAAATTCTGTATGTGCTTTAAGCACCCCTTGGGATGAATAAACTTGCTATAATTTCATGACTTATGAGCTATATATATATATATATATATATATATATATGTCATATGTGTGTATATTGCCACGTGTTTTGTTATCATAATAATTATTGGCCGTGCTTTTACTAAGTATTCCTCATGGTTTAAATCCATTCGAAAGAGAAGGCGATTTTTATTCATGATTTTAATAATCTCACCATAAAAATGTTTTAAGAGACCATGTGCTACTACGATAATTACACGCCAAAAATGATATCAACGGTATAATATTCTTTTTTATTAAAAGTACTAAACGTGTGGCGCCTTCGTACCAAAATAATTGAAGAACGAACAAATTTAGTCCATTCAAAGGATTCATAATTTTGTCATTTTCCGGAGGTGATGCAATTAGTGATAGTGCACGTCTGACAATGGCGTTGAAATGTCAATGTACATTTCAATCATTTATTGCAATCTCAAAATTCATTTATTTTCATCATCCCTACCTGCCTGATGTATATTTCATAACATTTACTGTGACAGAACTATTACGGCATCCACGAAATGTGCATGTACGATAGCATTTGATTTATGCATGCAATGCACATGGTTACTAATAGTTGTGGAGCGCCTGAGTATAATTATGCAATCATACTTTCATCAACAAATATGCGATTCAGGTTTATCTATACTGTCCAATTGAATTCCATTCAATTCATTTATTTATTCAACCATCAAAATATACATACAATCAAAATAAGTTACATCAGAAATTTAACAGAACACAATGATGGTTTGGGGAAAGCAGAACTTTTAAAAAGGGGCCACCAAATTTAAATACATAAAAGATCGACAATATTTATACACTGTTGGTCATAATGGTGGAATGATTATTTTTACCCCACTTTCTGGAATGATTTTGACAATGATTTATTCCGATCCCCGATAGAAAAAAAATCCTCTGTATTGCCATGCCTTGAACCATAATGCATGGGCCTACAGAGGAATATTTCATGTTGGGGACCGGGGAAATGCAATGAATTATTGATAATATATTGCATTTTCTTTTTCTTTTTTGTATTTGTGGGGGCGGACCCGTACCCTAGCCCCCGTTGTGTACAATCATGATTCAGTGACTAAGCAATGGCCTTGTTACCGCGAGGCCCCAGGATCAAAATCGTGTCCGATCAGCTATTAGTGCCCCTTTGTGAGTCATTAATTCTTATTACTGTCAGTTATGACTTGAGGACGTAGGTCCCCTAGTTAATTAGCATAGTAGCACACACGTGTTTAGCAGTCACGCAAAACAAACACTCGCAAATTGTTATTCAATACAATCTGAGAATGTATACTATTATCTAGATCTATTAGGAATAAATCATTGTCAAAGTCAATCCATAAATTGGGGGTAAAAATAATTATTCCACCTTTATGACCAACAGTGTACGAAGAAATCACTATTGAATATTAATTTGACTCGGTAACATTGTTGAAGGTTGATGCCAAAAAATTCATAATTGTGTACGAAATATTACTTACTATATTCCTACTATTATACTAACCTCTAACATGCAATCAAATCCTGACAAAATTCTCAAACACAAAGATATTTATGGTTTTCTTGGAAGGCGCCACTGTGCGACACCCTCTAACAGTATAAAATTCTCCCAACCATTTTCGAATTTTCCCACCCTTTTTTCATGAAAATAAGAGATAAGACAGGCTTTTAAAAATCGTGCAACATTTAAATTGTCATCAATGCTATATAGAGCCAATTCATTGCTTTGTGACAAGTTACATTCACCTAAAATAAAAATTAAATTGTTATAATATAGTTGGGAGAATTGAAGGTATTACAAAGTGTTGGTATGGGGTCATGAATTTGGTTCAAATTAACATATTGGAAGCATATGCGTTCCTACAATATTCATTGATCGTTGTCCCGGTTGAAAATCGAGTCAAAAGTTATGAATTATAAATAATAAACTCTTTATGTTGTATAGCTCCCTCTCAAGGTCAAGATATCAATTTAGCTATGAAACAATGTTTCTTGACTAAAATAGACCGATTAGCTATTCCCGTTTGGAATTTATATATCACAACTACATATTCTGAGATTTTCATGGTCGCAGCTACCATTGTACGGCCGTAGGCGCTATTTGAAATTTATCAAAATTTACCGGAGCACCGGTAAACTTTTACATTCAATTTTTCTCGAAAACAGAAGTGTTTTAGGGGTTATTTTTTTAGTGCTTATAATACATCCACAGGGGCATTCAAATAAATCAAAATTGTAAAGATTCACTATCCACCCAATTTTCAAAATTTCCCAAAACTTTGTATTACCTTTAAGGAATCGATCCGATCAGTTTTTCCGATTTTTCATCATTAATCATGGTTGGTTTTCGCTCAAACGTTCAGATTATCTTTCATTGTACACCTAGCATAGAAGTCACTACCTTAGCACCATTTTCTCTCGTCTGAGCAATGTTACCAAGTCCCTTTAATATATACAAGGGAAAAAAAGAGAAGTACACTTCTTGCAGCAGCAGCAGCAAAATCTATCATACATGTTATCTGGAAAAGATCGGTTCCTTGAAGAAAGAAAATCAGAAAACGGTCCATTTGTTCATGATACTTTGTAAATTGGCGCCGTTGTCATCCTATGTATGACATCATACTTGGGAATACATGCACGTCAGACTTCTAATCCTTGATTAGTTATTCTAATGACACGATGTGCATTGCAACGATTAGCATTGGGTTCTCTGCATTCAACTTGTAGGAACAGTATGCATTATTATTAATATCACCAATGTTATTACTGTTATAATAAATTCACAGCTGACGGATTGATGGTATCTCTTTATAAATGAAAAATCATTACGGCAACACATCTATACCATAAAAGATTCCTACCATCAAATATGTATCTATATATTGAAGGAAAAAAAATGACCTTGCATGTCTGTCATAGTTATTTATGAGCGGTAGCCCATTGCTGTCGAATTAAATATGGACCGTAGGCTCACTGTAAAAAAATACACTAATGCCATGTACTGTCAATGGCTGCAATGTTCGTTTAGCAGTGAGGTGACGAATTAGAATGATGGGAGGAAGGATTAAAAGAAGGAAAGGAGAGACAGTGTTGGGAAGGATCGAGTCAGAACGGAATTACCGACAGCGTGATGTAGAAAGTGGAATACCACTAGAGGAGCAGATTACGGTGAAATTCGCATTTTGAATTCTTAAAAATAGCAAGTTAATGGACGATTTTTATCGCATGAGATGACTGAATCATCATTGTGTAATCGCGATCCATTAGTAGAATCAACATTTATTGCAACAACGGCCTGCGTCATTAAAGCCTGCATAATGATTCAGAACTTGGATCGTCGGAATTTATGAGAGGAATATATTGCGTAGATGAATGGTAGCTTAGCCACGGAGAGAACGATTAGGACTTGGGCAACAAACTGCATATAGGTCCGAGACATAAATTACCCTAGATTGTGTTTGTGTTGGATATTTAGTGATTTTCATTTTCTAGTAATTTACAACGACATTTATAAGGCTAATTGCATTAAAGAAGATATTTTTGGAAAAGTCCTGTACAAGTATAAGACAGTTTTATTATTTAAAAAGATGTTATACCTGTAAATACGGTGCCGTTACTTCTCTTTTTCTATTTATTTATTGGTTTATTCATTTATTTATTTATTTACTTATTTATTCATTCATTATTCATTTATTTATGTATATATTTATTTATTTATTTATTTATTTATTTATTTATTTATTCATTATTCATTTATTTATGTATATATTTATTTATTTATTTATTTATTTATTTATTTATTTATTTATTTATCTATTTTATTCATCTACTTATTTATTTATTTATTTATTTATTATTTATCTATTTATTTATCTATTTATTTATTTGTTTATTTATCTATAGATATATACGCAATTTGATTGTTTCTCGTATTTATCCACAGTATTCACCTCTAGTCTACCGCTTTCTCACAAATATAAATTGATTAAAAAAGAACTACGTTTTTACCACAATGAAACACCGTGAAAAACATGCTATTGTACAAGAAAGGCTCCGCTGAAAATTAAAACGATTAATGGGTATAATCGCTCAATTTAAGAGAATCTTGAATTATTCCTCCATGCAGTAATGTTTAGCTCAATCTCAACTTTGCTTGAGCTCATACAGCAGATTAGTTGAGATAAAATACGGATCAAAGATTGGCAGAGGTCAATTATATACGGATTAACAAACAATACCAAAGCTATTACAGTGTGGGAACAATTGGGATTAGATCCTTATTAAGGCGCATGAATATTAATAAAGCCGATGTAAATGCTTATAGGTTTAAGCTTGACAGAATTACTAGGCGTTGTACTCTTGTGGCAGTCTTGTGTTTCGAGTGACAGTGTATTTGTATAAGATTCTATTTCTCAAAGATGTTCCAAGAGCTTTTGGGGACATTTCAATGAATAAATCTAGGCCTTTCTGTATATTGTATGCTCTTTCACGATACACTTGTACAATTATCATATTGATATATGTTATTATTATCATTATTTATTCGGCAATTACAAAAAATGAACAATGTAAATATTAGTAAAACAAACATTAAAGGAATGTCAATTATAAATGCACAATCTTCCTGGAGGTCCTCTGAGTGCATCAGTTGGCTGCTGGGGAAGAGGAAAGCAAAATTAATCACTGTAACCATAATGGTCCCTCTTCCCGACCAACTGGTGCACCTAGAAGACCTGCAAAATATAGCATGAATGTAAATAAAATGTATATCATTTCATAAACAAACCAACTAACAAAAACAAAGCACAAGGATAAAATCAAATGAGACTAGGTCATGACACGATACTGAACATAAACATGAGGAATTAATTCTGGCTTAAAAACTATTGCATAAAATGTCAAGTAGGTAAACTGAAACCATGAAGTATAAAACTGAGAAAAGAACAAAAGTAACCTCATTGTCTCTATTTAGCATACCGAAACGACACATTCCCAATTAAAAATATAATGTAATAAGGGAAAACATTACGAACTGGACGGCCAAAATTTATTTTCATATCTTTTATCGTCTTCGAAATTCGGTTTTAGTGTAGACAAAGATAATTGTGAGCCTACGCAATGTTCCTATGACTTACATGGAAAAATGTATTTTCACAGGCTTTTCTCTTTCGCATCCATTCGAATCACCAATGTCATTTTCTTTGATTTTCAAATCCTCTCTTCGCATTTCGAAACATTTGTATTCTTGACTTTATATAATTATGTTTGATATATACAACTCCATGAGCATCAATCAAGTAAACTTCCCTATATTTCAGTCTTTCTTTAGTATAGACTTTGCCTTATGTGATGCGTGTGTTGGAAAAAATCGAAATACCTCAAAATACCTTTCACGCAAATTATATTTTGTTTTATAAATATCATGGTATATCAGACCACTATTAAGATTTTCAAGTAACATCATATTTAATTGGATCTAAAAAAATCTACTTACCGCCAAAGCATACTAACATGCATATGAGAATCACTTGAGACGCCATTGTTATTAGTCCTCGTCCTTTCATCAAATGTTAGTCACCCGTCGAATCGTTGTTGTATCATCAAATTCGAGTTTCTTTCGCAGACGATACGATTCTCTTTCGCTGAATATTTCCCACTAGGTAAAAATGGTATTTATTGATAGAAAGACACACACAATAGAAGGCAGCTCGTTGAAGAGAGATGATGCAGAAAGTTAACGTTTCGTGTTCAACGAAATCACCGGATGGTAGGTGAACAAATTTTAGACTAGAAATCGTGGTAAATCGATACTCTGTAGTTTGGGATGCCAGCGCGTGCCGATTTGGTATTTGCGCATGCGTGTATCCATGAACAACAAATGGCATAGGGTTTGTAAGGTGTTAATAGAGAAGGTATTGTAGGGTGTGTACTTTAGAAAAATCGATATGATTCATGCGGCATTCGTGCAGCATATGAGGAGATGGGAAGGGTTTATTTTTTAAATTCTTGAAATCTAACTTGCAAGGTAACGGCTTATCTTGGAGACAAGTGATCAATGGTTCGATAATCGTTGAGTCCCATTACCCCCCCACCCCCCCCCCCCCCCCCCCCCCCACCCCGGCAAAACTCATTGTGAAATAGCTGAAGTAGACACAAAATGTGCAATGAAAAGATGCCCTCTAATATGGCTAAGATTTTGTGCAACCTGTAGCATTTATTTTCTTTTTTGCTTGCCAAAGCTCTTGCGAGCTATACTCCCACCCCCCCCCCCCCCCCCTGTCAGAAAATCTGGCATTTGCCACTGTCTCTCTCTCTCTCTTATTCTCTCCCCCCCCCCCCACCCCCCCCCCCCCCCCCCCCCCCTCTCTCTCTCCTCCCCCCCCCCCCCTCTCTCTCTCTCTCTCTCTCTCTTCTTCTTCTCCTCTCTTTCTCTCTCTTGCTCTCTCCATCTTGCTCTCCCTCTCTCTTTTTCACATATGCACGTACATGTACACATCATGACACGCACATTCCTTCCACTCCAAAATAATATACAGTACTTTACTACCATTCTTTTAAGGGCACACTGTCCTACTTGTAGCTACCTGCTCCCTCTATATAGAGACTTCCCCAATCGGTGCCTGTTGGTCCCCCATGATCCTCTTTTTCTTATGTTAAATGAGAGCTGAGTTAATGAGATAGCCACCTGTCACAGTGACCTCGCTGGCTCGGTTGGTGGTCTAATCCCTTCTAGCTGAAGTAGTAAAGCCTGCCTTTAATAGATGGTCACCAAATAAAGATCGCCTCCCCATGACTTAGTGATAAAAGCGGCCTGCGAATCTGTGCTCTAAATAAATAGTTCTACAGGGAAACATGAACACAACTAGCCTGGTAAAACCATACAATCATGGATCCTATAATTAGTCCATATTTTGCAAGGTATTTTGTCTATTAAATACACTTTCCTCTACAAAGTAATTCGTTTGCTTTCAATTTCACCTCACATAACAAAAGGCAACTGATACAAATACATTTCTGAAAGGGACCCACAGAGGGGTGACTGTACAATCGATTTTTAGTCATGTCGGGTGGAGTAGGGAAGGTTTAAAATCAATACAGGCACAGATTAAAAGGAACACAGACTATTTAATAGCTTGCCAGTTTATTGATTAATTTGTTGACAAAAAATGGACGTGTCCGGGTGAGAGAGAAGTCAAGTCATTGTAACTCAATGAGATGAGAGGGGTAAATTTCTAACCAGATGGGGGGGGGGGGGGGAGGTAATGATCCTGAGATTATTATGTAACAAGTTCAAGTATCATTCGTCAGACAACAAAGTAAAACACAATGGCCTGAATTCACAAAGGAGGTTTATCGACAAACCTAGGTTTTCGTGAGTTCGCTTCGTTTCAGATACAAGCAGACCTACATTATAACGATTTCACCACATAAAACAAAACAGAAAAATGGATAGGCAAGAGGTATAGCAATTGAAAACAGCTAGCCTTATGACGTAGATGACATGCACCGAGATTAAAATATGGGGTTTACCATTTTCTTCAAACGTAATTACAAAGTGAATCAAAAAGCTCCTTAAGAGTCTTTCATTAAATCCAAGAAACATGTTATTCCGTGGTACTAAGGAATGTCTATTGGTGATTGGAAGCTTCAATAAATAGTGAAGAAATAAGAAAAAAATATCTAATTTGTGGTTAAAGTGAGAATTACAGTTACTATTATTCATAACAAATACACTGAAATACACTGTTGCTCATAACGGTGGAATTTTTTTTTTTTATCCCAATTTATGGAATTATTTTAAAAATAATTTAAAAATACTAGATCTAGATAATAGTATACAGTCTCAGATTTTATTGAATAATAATTTGCCAATAATGTGTTTTGCGTGACTGCTAAAGCATGTATATTATGCTACTATGTTTATTAACTAGGGGACCTATGCCCTTAAGTCATAAATGACAGTAATGAGGATTAATGCCTCACAAAAGGGCACTAATATAGCACATCGACACGGTGTTGATCCTGGGGCCTCACAGTTACGAGGCCATTGCTTTGTCATTGAACCATGACTGTACGCAGCGGGGCTATGGTAGGGGGCAGTTTCCATAAATTTAAAAAAAAACAGAAAATGCAATAAATTTTCAATAATTTATTGCATTCTACCCCGGTCCCCAACATAAAAAAATCTTCTGTGTGCCCATGCCTTGAGCCATAATGCATGGCCGTCCAGAGGATTTTTTTATGTTGGGGACCGGGGTAGAATGCAATAAATTATTGAAAATTTATTGCATTTTCTGTTTTTTTTTAAACTTATGGAAACTGCCCCCTACCATAGCCCCCGCTGCGTACAGTCATGGTTCAGTGACAAAGCAATGGCCTCGTAACTGTGAGGCCCCAGGATCAACACCGTGTCGATGTGCTATATCAGAGCCCTTTTGTGAGGCATTAATCCTCATTACTGTCATTTATGACTTAAGGGCATAGGTCCCCTAGTTGATAAACATAGTAGCATAATATACATACTTTAGCAGTCACGCAAAACACATATTGGCAAATTATTATTCAATAAAATCTGAGACTGTATACTATTATCTAGATCTAGTATTTTTAAATTATTTTTAAAATAATTCCATAAATTGGGATAAAAAAAAATATTCCACCGTTATGAGCAACAGTGTATCTGCAATATCTCATATTAAAGATCATAAATGATTGTGTGTGTTTGTGTTTATTGTCGGATTTAAATGATATATAAGAAGTACAATCAACTCAACATTAAATTTCTTTTCTTGAGTGACAGCTTACATGATTTAGCTCAAACAAATTATCAATATTACATTATGCAATTGATCGTGAAAATGAAATCGCATTCGTGCCAAGCCCGTTAGGATTTATACAAAGTCATGTGGCGTGAGAAAATTAAATGGACTTTCAGTATCAAAGGATGCATTAGCTCAGCTCGTTGGAGCATATTCATAATCATATTGTGATAGCTTACCACATCGAATTACATGCATCGTTGAATTGAGATTATTATTTTTTCATTAATAAGAGCTCACCACCATGTTAATGATGAAACAAAAAATGTATTTTTTAGCACGATCGACCAGTTTTGTCAGCTTTTCATGAAGATGGCCCAAAAGAATATTTGTCGTATCATAAATGCAAATAGGAGAATTTATGTGATGCTACTTTTCTAGTCCTAATTGATTCTCCTTTAAGGGGAAACTAAATAGGATGAAGTTTATTGAATATGACTTCAGATTGCCCACTTGTATCAAATGATACATGTGCTAGCTATTCTCCGTCCATGGTTTCCGATATTTTTTAGCAAGAATATCCTATCGGCAACCTCTGTCTGCGCCGAAGCACACCGCACTGGAATATATACGATCTACCAGGAATGGGGGGGGGGGGGGGGGTAAGCAAGAGAGTGAGCAACGCCCACTTAGGATTGAACAGAAGCTACTTTCCCTGATACTGAGCCGACATCAATACTTTTGAATTACTTGATTATTTTTAAAGTCAATAAAAGCCATGATTGTTTTAACAGAATTTACTTTGATGCTATGACAAAATAAGATTTCTCTTTTTGGAGTGTTCTCTACCCTTTCTTTCAAATGGGCTTTTGGTGTGTACCGGAAAGTCCCGTCATTGCCTTCATCGTAACAGATTGTTAACGAGTTACACCCTATTGATTGCATTGATTTAAACATTGAACTCGGCTTGCTCGCCCTTTTAAAAGCCTCGATTATAAAAATCCAGATTTTCTTTAACAAACTTAAGGTTGATGAAAACTTGGATGTGATCACTTCATGCATTATCTTCCACAAATTATGCATTGATACCGGTACTCGAACTTATCAAGAAAGTAATGGCACACTTTCTAGCTTCATTAGCACGAGAAGCTTTTAACGGAGATCAATAAGTGTTGAAACCATGGCACCTCTGAGAGCATATACATGTGTCAGCAACGCCAGCTGAACGCCACTGATTAGTCATTTTAATTGCCCCTTGTTTAAATTAGTTCAGAGCTTATTAATGCTCTCTTGGTAGTTACATCCTTTTCACGGCCATCAATATGGTATAATGCACGATATACATAAGCCAGTTACATATTGGTGTGGGTTTTTTTAATTAAAGGCAGAGTATGCTTTTTTTACACCGTAGACCGTTCGTCTGCGGAATCATTTGCGGTGCTGACAGAGATAATATACTTCAAATTTGCTCATAAACTACTCAGATTTGTGCTTTTTATTACGAATTCTTGTGTTTAGTCGGAGAGATATTATCGTTTTCCAAGATGAAGATTGTGGTATTTATTGCGGTTTCGTTTATTGCCATCGGAGCTGGTAAGTCTAATCATTGATATATTACATTATCGTTAGGCGATATTTTGTTTACAGAAGTAATACTACGTAGAATTTTTTTTTTTAAACACAGGTGTTATCATATCAAATGATAATAACAGCACAAGAAAATATTGTGAGGTTTCTTTTTCATTAACGGGAATTATATAGAGATTTCCTTATATACAGTCGATAACTTTGCTCGGGGTGTGGTCTCTTGGAGACAACCTAAACCGTGGTGAATAACATAAGATAAAACGCTCATTTTACACACACAGAAAATAATATTTTCAGTACAGTCCGCATAGGAATAGAAATTCCCTAGGAGTAGGTAATTCACTTCTTTAATGGAAGTGTTAATAAACAGGGCGATTTTAGGTGAGGCAGGAAAACCAGAGGTTTTGGAAACCCATACAAAATATTTTTGTGCCGCCCCTGACCATAAAAGTGATAAAGGGGACGTACAGAAAGGGAATCGATGTGACGTGAAATTCCGGATTTATTAATGATCTGTCTTTGATTGTAGATTAGTCATTTATTATTTGCTTCTGAAATGACCACAAAAGTGTTGTGGTTATTCTATTAGGCCCGCCTATCAAACACTAATTACTTGTGCAAAATTTCTGATATGAATGAGATTGTATATGCGAAATGTGGTCAGCGGTCAATTTTAAAAACAAATCAAATTTCTAGCTTTCATCAAGAAATCTTAGGTGTACGAGGCGGGAGAGGGAGTAAAGATACTGCCCCCCCCCCCCCCCTCCTCGGTTTGTTCAACTCTGATATAATTCCTCTTGTTGTCTAATGCAATGATTATAAGATACCATTTTAAAGATATTTATTGAAGATTTCCCTGTTTTGGGGGGTTCTCGTTTGCAGCTTGCGAAATTTAGGAGCACTACGGTTCGGCGGGCTGCAAGATGCCCGAATATCTTGCTATTCGGCAGCGCGTGGCCGAATATATAACATCTTATCACTTCTTTTCCCCCAAAACATTGAAACAGGTTGATTACGAGCAACGAGTTAACGATTTGCTCGAATATCCTTAATTAGGCTTCTAGAATGTATTTTGATGCTAAATAAGCCTTCTTGTTTTCTTCTTTTTGGGTAGAAAACTTTTTGGGTAGAAACAGTGTGCTTGCTATTTTAGCAAGAGGCATCAGCATGAAACTGTTCATATGCGGTATACGCCTAATAGCTTTTCATGGGCTTAATCTAATATTCCATTTATTAAGGTAAACACATGCTTGTATGTAAACTTGTTTACCCATTATTGATTCACTTGTTTACTAATAGGAGTATCGGGGCATACTCAAACTACGGATACTTTTCGCCTGTTCACGAACCTGTTTGCCAACTACTCTAAAGACATCCGACCAGTTGAGAGAGCCTCACAGAGTATCAACGTTTACTATGGAATGGCCATCAGGCAGATCATCGACATGGTAAATCCTGAATACTTTCCACCAAAGGAGTAATAATATTTAGAATTCAACTTATAGATAAAGTTGAGTTCTGGTCGTGCGATTGCATTGTTAAAAAAAACAGTGCGAAGTCGATCAGAAAAAGTTGATCATCTAGCATATAAATATTGGTGCGTACTGCAAGGTTCTGGAATCATCAAAATGATAAGAAAATCAGCCCCGTCTCGGTATAGTTACAAGCACTGTACACAGAAATATATATGGGACTACACGATCATGTGGCGAAAAAATCCGTCCCGTTTTTGTATGCTGTTGCATGCCATATTTAGAATATTAAGGCATTTTAGGAGCAATGCTTTTTCAGGGAACATTTTATCTCTGACGTTCACCCACACTTGCATAATAACAATGACAATGCTCACAAATTTTTGTTCTCCTCTTCCCAGAACTCAACCTTCTGTTTAAAGCTTATTTTAATAATATAATGCATTGCATATCAAGTTCAAGTTCAAGTTCAAGTTATATAGTAAGCATGTACGAACTATCATATGTCACTGTCATTTTCACATAATTCAATAGGTGACGCACAAGTCTATTGAAATCGCCCTAGGTTAATGTTTGGTTATCAATGAAAGAAGGTTAGTGTACCAGACTAGACCTCATTCCAAATGTTCTAATCATCATCATTTACTTTCTCATCGAAACCCTGTGGCTCTTCCAGCTCTATCTAACCAGTTTAAAACATGTTTTCTTAAAAACCTGTTTGATAGTGTGTACCCCTCTAAATTACGAGATGGAAGTCCCTACGTACCCAACTACCCCTGACATGTGTTGGCATACATTTTTAAGACTCACGTGTTTTATTGTTCGTTCATATTTCTAAGTTAACATCATTCTGCACTAAACCATATTAGGGGGCCTTATCTAATCTTGCTGAAAATGGTGACGGCCACTTAACATTTTGTTAGGGGATTCAGGTCATGCTGGCAACTCAGTTTTAGACATAGTTTCCATGCCTTCAAAAAGGTTTTCTATTAAACAGGATGAATTGTGTGATTTAAAAAGCAATAACTGACATGTCAATACTTCAGCTTAATTTGGAATGGGAACGTACAATTTTATTTTTCATTTTCATTTTTATTTTACCCTTTATTTTTCAGGATGAACGGAATCAAATCCTTACTACTAATGTGTGGCTAAGACAGGTAAGAAATGTGTTTACATTCACAGTAACAAAATGAAACGGGATGCGTTTTTGCGGGTACTTGAGATTTAATAGAGGATGGAATCTTGTTACCCTGAATATCAACATCATGACAATAATAACAACTACGACACAAACTTTCCCAACTGAATATAAAATACTTTTACTCAAACGTTACACTGCTCCAATCCGCCCCAGGGAAGGACCCGGGTATTATTTTCGAATCTTTTGATCAATTTATAAAAGTATCTGCACCTGAAAAACTGGATGGAGCCGGCATGTCCAATCCAGAGTACTCTCTGCATCGGGGCCACCAACAGACGAGAACTTGTGTACAACCCCCCACAGCCCGTAAAAAGGCGACACTGTTTCCTCATTAAAGAGGGCGAACAGAGTTTACCTTCTCATTTGGAATTTAACTGTGAGTACCACAAAGTGGGTTATACGTATAACACCCCTCTGCATACAAAGAAGACACACAGTTCCACTGCATTAAACAAGCGAACCGATGCCTACTTTACAGGCGGGTACATGTTATAAATATCATCGGGGCCCCCACCGGAAACCAATAAATATTGAGCTCTGAAAAAACTGGATGGAGCCGGCATGTCCAATCCAAAGTACTCTCTGCATCAGGGCCACCAACAGACGAGAACTTGTGTACAACCCCCCACAGCCCGTAAAAAGGCGACACTGTTTCCTCATTAAAGAGGGCGAACAGAGTTTACCTTCTCATTTGGAATTTAACTGTGAGTACCACAAAGTGGGCTATACGTATAACACCCCTCTGCATACAAAGAAGACACACAGTTCCACTGCATTAAACAGGCGAACAGATGCCTACTTTACAGGCGGGTACATGTTATAAATATCATCGGGGCCCCCACCGGAAACCAATAAATATTGAGCTCTGCAAGATACAATGGCCAATTAAAATAATCCAATTCATAT
Organism: Strongylocentrotus droebachiensis; assembly: GCA_035222895.1. NCBI lineage: Eukaryota > Metazoa > Echinodermata > Echinoidea > Camarodonta > Strongylocentrotidae > Strongylocentrotus > Strongylocentrotus droebachiensis. Next base: position 16,690 of record JAVYIG010006168.1, read on the forward strand.
TCTCCAAAACACAACCTTCCCATGAGGTATTTTGCAGCAGTGTGTAGTACACATAATAACCTTTATATGTATATATTAACATATATACACATACACATATATATATATGCGAAGAGGCAAAAATGCCAATTTCCGAAAGATATAGGGGAAAAAAAGGAACTTGGACGAAGAGTTGTCATAGTTAATCTATGACAACCCCATGATCGGAACCACCAACGACCCCGCACTAGCCCGGGACGGCCCGTCGTCGCTCGTCATGGACAAGTTCGGCCAACATAAAGAAACGTACGCCCTCTTCCGAACTTGCCATCCTAAGTGCGACGAAAAAGCCGACCCGGCGTCAGTGCGGAGACGAAGGAGGTCCCGATCCTTACCCCAGGATTGGGTGAAAACCTGCTAAAACCACAAAGCGGGAAAACAAAAAATCGCAGGAAAGCCCCAACCTGCCAAGCATTGCTTCGACATCAAGATTACTTGACTGAGGTGAAAAAAACAATAATTATTAATCCGTTATGTTAATCACTTGACACACTTCCTGACCACTTAATATTTAGTAAAACATACTATCGAATACACTTGAAAAACGTAAGGAGGAAAATCAAGTTGGGGGTGGTGGAGGGTAAATTAATTTGCCACCGAATAATGTCTACATCCATCCTCTACAAAATACTCAAGGTGAATGAGGATTCTCACTCCAACACCGTGGGAACCACTACATCCCGGCTAAAACAATTCCATATATAGGTTCGAAACATACCTTGCGCAAATTCCGTTTATAAATACGCGTACATGAAAGAAGCCGCGCGGCTGACTCAAAGGGTGTCGGCATGTTATTGTTTTCTATCAAGATGCCGCTAAGGGTCATCACAGAAGAGAAGCCGCCGCGAACTGTGATGTCACTGATGAATGTAAACCATTTATATCGCCCTTCGTTCGATAAAATTTCTTATTGTCACATCAGCTGTGCTCTAAAAATAAATGACGTTTTCTGATGTTTTCTTTTTCGTGCGTGTGTGTGTGCTTAGTGTGGCTTCGTACCACATCTCCCCCTCTCTCTCTCCCTCTGTCTCTCTCTCTGTCTCTCCCTCTGTCTCTCTCTCTGTCTCTCTCTCTGTCTCTCTCTATCTATCTATCTCTCTCCCTTTCTCTCTCGATGTTTATATTTCCTCTTTCAAGACTATCGGTATATTTAGGTTTTCTTGATGTCCTCATCTTCGTTTTCCTTTGCGTCATACTTTTAGGCCTTTTTTGATGATTTTTGTATTGATTTATTTCTATATCATCTTTTCAAGCATAAATGTCCAAGTGATTTTTGAATTTACATTTTAATATTTAACATATATAAACATTTTTATATTTATAATCTACAATGTGAAAGCAATATTATTTTCCTCTGGGCTTAGAATTTTACATACATGAACTTTACTGAGCTCTAACAGCACATTTTACCCCCACACTTGTCTTCAACGTTATCTATTGCTTTATTTAAAAGATTTATAAAAATAAAAAACATTATCTTTTGCTTGGTTTCACCCCACACCTCTCCCGCTCATGTCTCATTTTCTCTGCTTTTCTCACAACCTCCACCATTATGTATCGTTAGGGCTGGAGCGATCCCAATCTTAAATGGAACCCCGATGATTACGGCGGAATTACCAAGATCACCATCCCTTCTTCCAATATCTGGAAACCCGACATCCTTCTCTACAACAAGTAAGTTTTTATTTTTTAATTGTGCAATACTTATTGAGAACAATATCCCTGTCATAGGACAATTTATTATTATTTATACAGCTGACCACGCTAGCAGTCCCAGTAAACGCTTGTTTATATCATTCTGCTGCGGTTTACCACGGTATTTGTGATTGTGCCTTCTGTCCAAGTAGGTTAATCAAAATACTTTAATGTAAGGCCGACTCGGATAATGCAAAATATTGGATAAGCCCCCTGAAACGTTCATACAAACAACGCTTTGTTAACATAAACGTTAAATAATTTATCAATGAATCACCCAAAACTTAAGTTTATTCGTATTTATATCATGACAGCGCCGACAGCTCTTTCAAGGGAGCCATGAAGACCAACGCCGCCGTTTCCAACGATGGCATCGTCACCTGGCTCGCTCCGGCTATCTTCCGCAGCTCCTGCAAGATCAACATCAACTACTTCCCCTTCGACAAGCAGGAATGCACCCTGCAGTTCGGATCCTGGGCCTACACCACGGAGCACCTGAATCTCCTGAACCGCTCGGCCTCGGGGGACACTGGCAGTTTTCTCGTCAACGGCGAATGGAAATTGGAAGATTTCCCCGTGATCCGGACCCTGTACCAGTATGGCTGCTGCAAGTACCCGTTCTCCGTACTCGATTTCGTGCTCATTATCAGGAGAAGGTAATGGAAGGACACCGGTTTCGTATATTAGTGGAGGATCTAGATTCGCTAGAAGGGGGAGGGGGACGAAATCTAATAAATCTTAATATAATGAAAAAAAAGTACCAACAAGAGGGGTTATCCCATTTTTGTAAGAGGTGTTCTATTCCAAAAATATCTGACAAGATACACTGTCGCTCATAAAGGTGGAGAAAAAAAAAATTATCCCAATTTATGGAATTATTTTAGAAATAATTTAAAAATAATAGATCTAGATAATAGCATACATTCTCAGATTTTATTGAATAATAATTTGCCAATGTATGTTTTGCGTGACTGCTAAAGCATGTGTATGCTACTATGCTAATCAACTAGGGGACCTATGCCCTTAAGTCATAAATGACAGTAATGAGGATTAATGCCCCACAAAAGGGCACTTATATAGCACATCCACACGGTTTTGATCCTGGGGCCTCACAGTTACGAGGCCATTGGTTTGTCACTGAACCATGACTGTAGGCAGCGGGGGCTAGGGTAGGGGGCAGTTTCCATAAATATAAAAAAAACAGAAAATGCAATACATTTGCAATAATTTATTGCATTTTACCCCGGTTCCCAACATTAAAAAATATTCTGTGTGCCCATGCCTTGAGCAATAATGCATAGCCGTCCAAAGGAATTTTTATGTTGGGGACCGGGGTAAAATTCAATAAATTATTGACAATTTATTGCATTTCTGTTTTTTTATTTTATTTATGGAAACTGCCCCCTACCCTAGCCCCTGCTGCGTACAGTCATGGTTCAGTGACAAAACAATGGCCTCGTAACTGTGAGGCCCCAGGATCAAAACCGTGTCGATGTGCTATATTAGTGCCCTTTTGTGGGGCATTAATCCTCATTACTGTCATTTATGACTTGAGGGCGCTGGCCCCCTAGTTAATAAGCATAGTAGCATACACATTCTTTAGCAGTCACGCAAAACACACATTGGCAAATTATTATTCAATAAAATCTGAGAATGTATACTATTATCTAGATCTATTATTTTTAAATAATTTTTAAAATAATTCCATAAATTTGGGTAAAACTAAAATATTCCACCTTTATGAGCGACAGTGTAGTAAGAAAAAAAAAAGGTTATCACAGTTCAGATGTTTTATTATTCTCTATTACATGATTATTATTATTACTATGCTTTAAGATTGGTGTACATCAGCACTATAGAAATGTACAATATTTATGTTAATTTTGTAGGCATGTATTTGTGGATAAATAATGCCTTTGTTACGTACATCCCCATGCACCAATTTATCGCAGGACCTATTCTTCTTCCATCTTTCCAGGCCGTTGTTCTACGTCATCAACATGCTGGTGCCTTGTATCTTGGTGTCTGCCCTGACTCTCCTTACCTTCTATCTGCCAGCTGACAGCGGGGAGAAGTTCACCCTCTGCGTCACCATCCTCCTGTCTCTCACCGTCTTCCTCCTCCTGGCCGCGGAGACGATGCCGCCAACATCCGAAGTGGTGCCCCTCATTGGTGAGTTCTTCACGCTCGTAATGCCTCAGTCACATTTGGCTTGCGTCTTTTTCTTCTTCCATGTGGCATATCCTGAGACGTTGGCGACCATGGAGTTCCACAACTCTCTATCCCATATTCTATGAAGTAATTCATTCTCCCCGAGATCAATTCCACATTCAGAAATTCTATTCTTCCAGTCAGTACAAGATTTTCCATACCATTCTTCCGTGTAACATGCCCCAAGAAGCTCAGCTGTCGACCTCTTATATTATTCAGAAGCTTTCGTCTTGTTCCTGCCATGGCAAATACCTCATCATTAGAAACTCTTTCTGTCCATGAAATTCTTAGCATCCTTCTCAGGAACCAAACTTCACAACTTTCCAGTCGCTTTCTTAGATCTGATGTCAGGTACCAAGCTTCACAGCTTGGCTTGCGTATTGCTGCATATTTATGGCAAGCTGTATTAACATTTATTCCTATTTCTTGATATAAAAAATGAATTCTTGATATCAAGAAATATTTTTGTGTTGTAAAACAATGGTAATTCTTGATATCAAGAATTCAACTTTACTCCGGCGAGAATTGATCTTGGCATTGTTTCGTCAATAATGTGCAGAGTTATGCTTTTGGATTTAATGATTTCAAGTGAGGTTTAGGATTAAGTTTGGGTCAGGTTCAGTGTTGGGTCCAGGATAAGTGTGACAGGAGCATTTTGTCATACCTGAATTTTGATTGCGTTAATACCTGCTATTAATAATCACGCCTCTAAAAGCGTATCCGGATACCTAACCCTGGACACCGACCCCCGGATAACAACCCATAGTCAACTACCCCCTTGGACAACTACCCCCTAGGGCAACAACCCTCTAGGATGACTACCCCCCCCCCCGGAAAACTATCCTTCCCCACACAACTACCCCTAGGATAGTTGTCCTAGAGGATGGTTGTCGTAGGGGGTAGTTGTCTGGGGGTAGTTGTCTGGTGGTAGTTTTCTGGGGGTAGTTGTCCTAGGGGTAGTTGTCTGGGAGTAGTATTCCGGAGATAGTTGTCCAGGGAGAAGTCGTCATACAGGGTGGTTGCCCTAGGGGTAGTTGTCGTAGGGGGCAGTTGTCCAATAGGGGATAGTTAACTGGGGTGGTTATCCAGGGGGTGGATGTCAAGGGGTACAATGTAGGTGTCCTAGAACCATCTTAAAGTGATTGGTGCATACACTAGTAATTCAATTCAAAGTTTGCGCTGTTTATTTGGCGGCCACAATTCGCATTAATGTACGACTTCATTGCGATTGCAATCACAATGCGCGCCAAACAGCACACCAGTCGCTGACGCAATCCTACGTCAGCCACATATCGCTTTGTTTGCAACGGGCATTAGTACATTTGCCAGTAATTGAACACAGCCCTTTGACTATTAGTATTCAGTTGGCATTTACTTTTTGTACGGTGCCTCTCTGCCATGATGCATCAAAAACCAGGTGGATCACTGACGCAATCCTACGTCGTTCATGACGCATCGTTTGCAATGGGCATTATAGAAAGAACTACGTCATGAAGCGTTTCACCAGAGGGATCCTCCAGACTATCTATCATAGGAACATAACTGGCATTGTATGCTTCCAGGAGCCCACTGAAGCGTAGAATCAACAAGTAACTGCAGTCTGGGCAGCGGTTCAAGGAAGTTCCCGAACAACCCACAGAAATGCGTGTATTAAATTTAACTCTTGTTTCAATAGGGACTTTTAGATTTGCACGTCGACATAGTGGACTGCTACGTGTGACGTCATTTTAAGGCACTGTGATGTCCTTTTAAGGCACTCCCATTTCCTTAAAAGGACGTCACACGCATAGCAGTATAGTGTGTCGACAGGCAAATCTAAAAATTCCTATTGTGATGTGGGTGAACTTGTCCTTTTGACGGTTTCTTGAAACGATCGATGCCCTGCTGTTGACAACAAAAAATTCTAACCAAAGCAAAAGCAAGTTACAGTGAATCGGGCCATTGGGTTCATTTTCCGATTGTCTTTGTTTCCAAAGCTAAATTACATGTATATTTCGAAATCATGGTGTTTATATCTTTCCTTCGACCGACGGAATCTCCTTGTTCATTGTTTCCTTATCAGCCCAGTATTACATCACCACTATGGTCCTCGTGTCCGCTTCAACTGTCCTCACAGCAATCGTGCTCTACATACACCACCGCGGGAAGTACGTGGGTAGGGCGCCCTCTTGGTTCCGACGATTCACACTCGATTACCTGGCCAAGTTCATGTGCATGGGTGACTGCCATAATTCGGATGTCAAAGATAAGGTAATGGTTATGTTCTAGATATTACAAGATCAAAAGGAAATTGTGGATTGAATACTGTTTCAGTAGGGAATAATATGTCCACAGTATAATTATGGTATATTATTTGAAGAGTGGAATCATGTGTTCACACTACCGAAAAGACCTACTGCATTTACAAGTGTAGAATTATATGGAATGCTGTGTTAGCAGTTTTAAAATAATGTGGTCCCATCTGCTCCATCGGACAATCATCCCGAGGAAAATTTCCCAAAGATCATATCGCCTGTACGTGAAACTATCCCAAAGCAAATGAGTATCTTCACCTGAGTGTATAGTGTTGTGGATATTCGTCCTAAAGATATTGGTCCCACAGGCTGAAATTATTTATGGACAGAACTAATTTTCATATAATCGTAACATTTTCGGATAATATTCGTCATACAACCCCTCTTTGATGTAACAATTTTATGAATTTCATTTTAGATCCCCAAAATCAACTTCGAGAACGCTTCAGGAAGCAGTGGCTCATCCGCAGGGGTCGTTGAAGCCGGTCTTCATAGCAACGAATTCCCCCTAGAACTCGATGTCGCGAACCTGCTGACATCGCAGTCGAGCACGTGCGTACAGCTCGATCGCCGTGGTCGTATCCGCTTCATCGTGTCCCAGATCGCCTCCTGTCTTCGACAAGTCGTCGAACATTCAGAAGATGCCATCGTCGATGAAGAGATCAAGGGAGAATGGATGCGGATCGCGTTCGTGGTCGATCGCTTCTTCATGTGGTTGTTCGGACTCAGCACCGCCGTGGCTACATGCGGTGTTTTGCTTCAGGTTAAGGAATAATGTTCATCCATCTTTCTCTCTCTCTCTTTCTCTTTCTCTCTCTCTCTCTTTCTCTATCTATCTATCTCTTCATTTTAAAAATAGAGATTGCAAAATATAACGGTTTCGTACGGATTTCAAGAAAATGCCGATGAAAAAATAGTTTTTAAAATAATAGGCCAAAGAGAAATAAGGTTTACTCTCATCTTGTTATTACCTTTTTCTGATCTGTTTAAAGGTTAGTTCATCTGTGCCTATTGAGTTTCCATCATTTTACATAATAATCATTCTTTATGACTTCAAAATGCGTCATCATGTTCGATTTTCTTTTCAATTTCTGAACGTAAAGGAATCAAACTATATAACAAAAAACGTTTCCAAACAATACTCTTTTATAGTATACGGTTGATATACTCTACATATAGCTGTTTAACCAAAATACAATATAATTCATTAACTGGATTTTTTTAATAGTAATATGATGTTTTTAAAGGAAATATATTTTGAGGAAAATGGTTTTATATTGTTGCAAAAAATGGTCTAATAATATGATAATATGCATCCTTATTTCTAATGATTCGTATCACTTCACGGACGTAGTATTATTTTTACTGAAAAATATTCCTGATCTTAACGTCACTTAAACATTTTAAATGTTGATCACAATTCTCGGCACTTTTAAGAATTGTTGCCATAAGTTCTAGGGCAAGTCATGAGGAAAAAATCTACTAGATATTAAGATAGATATTTATTTATTTCGTCAGCAATGTGGAAATATGCTTCCCACGAGCATTACAATAACAGAAGAAACAGGGTACAATAATGTAAAACATGCAAAACTACACGACCATGTCAATTTTTGAACATGTTAAAAATTATCTTTTAATATAATGTTAAACATCTTTTTTGAACTTACAAGGTTTTATGAAATGCGCTATGTAAACTTTACTTTTATGCTTTGTATCACTGTACTCATCATTATTATCATTCAACATTACTTTTATCGACTAAAGTACATGTATAGTCTAACATTGCCCTCACACCCCAGCTTAGTAATTTGTATTTGCATGAATGTCTCTTCTTCTTCTCTCTTTCTTCCTTTCTGTTCTCTCTTCTTTCAAAGTCGCCGTTGCGTAATAGCTATTTTATACTCGGATAATTTATTGTCTCAATCATCTCCATCCAGTCATTTCTATGCCGGAGCACTTCTCATGTTAAATGCAGTGTCCGTGTGTGTGTTTGTAGGTCGTGTACGATTATATTGTGCGTGTGTGTAAGAGGTGTGTATAGGGGGGTGTATAGGGGTGTGTCGTGTGTGTCTTTGTATGTGTGTTGATGCGTGATAGTGGGAGAGGTGTTTCGGCGTGGAGGTGCCTGGATGGACGAGATCAATAACAAAACAAAACCAGCTTTTTAAACTGCACTGCCTTTTCCTCAGTTTTATCTTATTCTTTTAATGCAACCTTTCTTAAAATTGTGATGATTGTTAAATGTTATGTTGAGATGTAATTATTTTTTCTGTGTTTATATATTTATATTTGTATGTACATGTATAGCACCTTGAAATTTCCGAAGGCAAATTTTATGTATTTTTTACATGACAATGACTTATCTTGAACCTTGAATCTTGAATCTTGGAATGTGCCTTCATTCTTATTTTGTAGTATTTATTGTTATCAAGCCACAGAGCATTTGGATATCTGATTGAACCACGTTGTTGTTCCTATAAATATAATGTACATATGGTAAACAGAGGGCAATGCAATTTATCACGCTTATTTTAAATTATATATATTATATTGAAATCCATGAATGTATTTCATAAAATATTTGTCTCCTAACATTCGTCGTACAATGTTGTGATGACATCGGTCTCTTACAAGGGTTTGATTTATCATGAATCATGGTATTCTAGGGTGAAGTGCTCATCTTCATTAAATTCTACGCGAAACCAGGATAATAACTTTCATGAATTTGACGATGTATTTAAGTTTAATCAAATGATCATTGAAGGTATAGTAGACCTATCTATTACAATGTTACAGTGAGTCAGAGGTCATAGAGATAAAAATCGACGAATTAGGAGCACTGGAAACAAAACAAAAAGAAGTACCATAGCGCCTACAAAATCAAAGAATGTGAAAAGAGACATAACATTCATAAAACAGGTGAATATGTTATATTTCTGACGAAAGTAGTATGTTTAAAGGGATCTTTTGAAAGCGGCAAGACAACTTAATTCTTCGATTGAAATGGGGATAATTTTCGAGGACCGTTGTCTGTTACGCATCATTTTATACACCGATGACCAGACCAACAACACACTCATACGATTGTGACGGTAAATTGTTAACTTGATTTTTTCAATCGTTAAGAGTTCATTTTACTGTAGAAGTGTTGCCGTAATTTTATCTCGCATTATAATTATGAAATATGAATGTAAATGTATTTATTCCTGTTATTTTCTGCAAAATCCAAAACCATCTGTGGATCGGGAGCTAGCGGATGGGGAGGGGGGGGGAGCTGACGAGAAATATTATATTATATTATGAGACATTTTAATTTAATTTATGACGCGTGTTAAATGTAGGCAATAGGAAATTGAGGGGCACATGCACACTATAAATAATTATCCATATTGATGTACATAGTTTTCTATTGTTAAATGTTATATCGTATTTTCTATCATTTGTATTTTCACTGTCAAAAAAGCTATTGGAAGCAAAATTTCTATGTAATGTTTGCATGCATGGACCAATAACATAATCTTGAATCTTGAATCTTGAATCTTGAAAAGAATTTACGAAAATGACCAAGGATCCGTCGGTCTTGAGTCGGTTTGACTCGGGTATTAATAGTTCATTCTTTACGAACCCTAAAATCTGTATTAGCTTGCACTGTTGTATTATTAGACACATTGTCAAAGGTCTTATTTCCATTTGATAAAGGTTTTGTGTCTACTTCCTTATTTCGATGTTCACCTTGATAGAGACGAAGTCGATCCTATGTATGTCATTACTTTGTACATAAATAAATGATGTTAACATCGTACACAATGCACTGTCCTTACATTCATTTCATTAACAAGAGGGTACAATCAAGAAAGACCCCCTTCCCTAAAAAAATACTGTAATGAGAATATAGGTAATTATGATAATAATATAACGACAATAATGATAATTAGTAAGAGGAAGAAAAGGAGAGGAAGAAGAAGAAGAACAAAGGAGAAGAAGAACAACAAGAAGAAGAAGAAGAAAGGAGAAGAAGTAGAAGAATAACAAGAAGAAGAAATTTGCAGAAGAACAAGAACAAGAACAAGAACAACAAGAACAAGAAGAAAAAGAACAAGAACAAGGAGAAGAACAAGAACAAGAACAAGAATAACACGAAGAAGAAGAAATGAACAAATTATAATATTGATAATAACAATTTAAAAAATTCAACTGGCAGAGGACATATGCCGCTACGCAAGTATCCCTTGTACATTTCGATTCCCGGCTGCGGGGGGGGGGGGGGGGGGGGGTTCTGTCCCTCTGTTAATAAGTTTTTAGTATAGGCCGCAGTAGGTATCCAAACAAATAATTGGAAACAAGGGAAAGAAAATGTGTATTGGTGTAGTTTAAAATAGGCAGATACAAGCAGACCTACATTATAACGATTTCACCGCATAAAACATAGCCTTATGACGTAGATGACATGCACAAGATTAAAATATGGGGTTTACCAAAAAAAAATCAAACGTAATTACAAAGTGAGGCGAAAAGCTCCTTAAGAGTCTTTCATTAAATCCAAGAAACATTTTATTCCGTGGTACTAAGGGAATGTCTATTGTTGCTTGGAACCTTCAATAAATAGTGAAGAAAAAAGAACGAAATATCTAATGTGTGGTTTAAGTGAGAATTACAGTTACTATAATTCATAACAAATACACGGAAAAATATCTGCAATATCTCATACTTATTAAAGATCATAAATTATTGTATGTGTTTGTGTTTATGGTCGGATTTAAGTGATATATAAGAAGTAAAATCAACTCAACACCATGTTTCTTTTCTTGAGTGACAGCTTACATGATTTCGTTCAAAGAAATTATCAATATTGCAGTATGCAATTGATCGTGAAAATGAAATCGCATTCGTCCCAAGCCCGTTAGGATTACAAATTCATGTGGCGTGAGAAAATTAAATGGACTTTCAGTAATAAAGGAGGCAGCATCTTAGATCGTTGGAGCATGATCATAATCTTATTGTGATAGTTTACCACATCGAATTACATGCATCATTAACTTGAGATTTGTTTTTTAATTAGAGCTCACCACCATATTAATGATGAAACAAGAAAATGTATTTGTTTAGCCGATCGATCAGTTTTGTCAGCTTTTCATAAAGATGATCCAAAAGAATACTTGTCGTATCATAACCAATGTAATTAGCAGAATTTAGGTGAAGCTACTTTTCTAGTCCTAATTAATTCTCCTTGAAGGGAAAACTAAATAGGATGACATTTGTTTAATATGTCTTAATATTGCCCACTTGTATCAAATGATACATGTGCTAGCTATTTTCCGTCCATGGTTTCCGATATTTTTTAGCAAGAACGTCCTAAAGGAACTCAAGGCTATCGGCAACTTCTGTTTGCGCCAAAGCACATCGCCCCGGAATATTTTGCAAGGAAGTTGGAATGAAACTCGTATTAATCCCCCCCCCCGGGGGGGGGGGGTGGGTACTCAGATTTAGTTTGGACAGGGTTGTGCCGCTCAAGCCTCGAAACTCCTGCCTAGTTTTAAGGCCCATTTGAGGAATTTTAGGGTGTGATGTAAACAACCGAAAATTTTGGGAAAATGGACCCAAGTTTAGTGATATTTTGTTAAAAATGGGACCCATGTTTAGGTTTTTGTGGAAAAGCGACTCATTAGAACGGCACATCCCTGTTTATCTTAAAGACCGTCAATAATACTGGGCCAGAAGGGATTAGACCACACAGCGAGGTCACTGACAGGTGGCTATCTCATTAACTCAGCTCTCAACTAGCATAAGAAAAAGAGGATCATGGGGGACCAACAGGCACCGATTGGGGAAGTTTTCTATATAGAGGGAGCAAGTACATGTAGCTACAAGTAGGACAGTGGGGCTTTAATATGTGAGTACCCCCTCTCCCCCCCCCCCCCCCTGGACTAATCCGGGCACACAAAGATCCCAATCAAATAGGCTGTTCATGTTGTACATGACATTGTCGCACATTCGAACTTGCACCCGGGCCGAAGTTTTTTTTCCACCTCCCCCTCCCACCCCCCCCCCCCAAAAAAAAAAAATTGTTGAATATCTGATTTTGTTTTCAAATGTAAATGGGATCTGAAAATCATCTCCACGCCCCCCCCCCCCCCCCCCCCCCAGCTGTCCTGGATCCGGGTAAATAGGCAGAAGGGAAAGTTAAGAGAGAGAAAGAGAGTGAGCAACGACCCACTTAGGGTTAGACAGAAGCTACTTCCTCAATACTAAGCCGACATCAATACTTCTGAATTGCCTGATCATTTCTTAAGTCCATTAAAGGTACTATGTCCCATTTGCAGGCCAACAAAATAAAAAAGTTAAATTCCAACTGCATTTGAAAGATAATACTAATTTAGAACTTCCCTAAAAAAAGTGGGGCTTGAAAATGTCTTCAAGTGGGAAAATAACGACTATTAGTTGTCAAATCGACTTTAGGGCTATAGAGCCCAAAAGTAATAGTCTTGATTTTCAGACAATTGTACCAAATGGTCATACGTTTTATGCTGGGCAAAGATTCAATCAGTTTAATCTTGGCCATCACAAGAAGTGGGTTATTGATGTAAACAAATGCTCATGTACCCTTTACAACTCTTTTCATGTATGTTATTACCAAAGAAGAAAAAAAGCAAGTCAGTCACTCAATAGTGTCTGACAGTGAAGTCTAGCAAGTAAACGGGTTTCCTTGCATAATTTGAATATGAGGACACTGCTAACGTTTAAATTTCACAGAAAGGACATACATGACATATTCATAATTCCTGCAAAGTTCTACAGAATTTGAGGTTGGCTGCAAAAGGGACAAAGTACCTTTAAAGCCATGATTGTTTTGACAGAATGCACTTTGGTGCTATGTAAAAGAGGATTTCTCTTTTTGGGAGTGGTCTCTACCCTTTCTTTCAAATGGGCTTTTGGTTTGAACCGAAAAATCCCGCCACCGCCATCGCATGCACTCCAAACATATCGTAACAGATTGTTAACGAGTTACATCCTATTGATTGCATTGATTTAAACATTGAGCTGGTAATTATGAACTCGGCTTCCTCGCACTTCTAAAAGCCTCGATCATAATAATCCAGATTTTCTTTAACAAAGATTGATGAATATTTGGATGTGATCACTTCATGCATTATCTTTAACGAAGTATGCACTGACACTCGAACTTATCAAGAAAGTACTGACACACTTTCCAGCTTCATTAGCACGAGTCGAGAAGCTTTTAACGGAGATCAATAAGTGTTAAAAATCATTGCATCTATGAGAGCATATACATGTACATGTGTCAGCAACGCCAGCTGAACGTCATTGATTAGTCATTTTAATTACCCCTTGTTTAAATTAGTTCAGAGCTTATTAATGCTCTCTCTGTAGTTATATCCTTTCTACGGCCATCAATAATGCACGATTTACATATATAAACCAGTTACATATTGGTGTGGGTTTCTTTATATTAAAGGCAGAGTATGCTGTCTTACACCATCGGGAAAGGTTGTAAAGTTTGACGCCATATTAACCCAAACAAATAGATATATTATTGTACGTAAAGCAACATAAAATCGTATGACTATAGACACAGTATACACAATATTGTTTGATTTCATCAAAATTCATTATGTAAAATATATCGACGCATTAAATTGTTGGAAATACAATAATTTTGAAAGCATTCATTAATATTTTAATTTACTTTCAAGAGGTGACATATTCATAAGCCCTGCAAAGTTCTACATAATTCGATGTTGGCTGCAAATGGGACATAGAACCTTTAAAAGGTCGCGAATATGAAGCATTACGTAACAATCGATGACAAAAATTCTCGCTAATTGAACGACCTGTAATGGCCATGCCTGCCTATGCACAATCGCATCAAAATCATCGCCCTCGTATTTTTTGCGGGCTATTAGGATACTGAACAATTCAGGGCTTTGCGAAGATCGGCCGTCTGCAGAGACATTTGCGGTCCTGACAGAGAGAATATACTTCTAATTTGCTAATAAACTACTCAGATTTTTGCTTTTTATTACAAATTCTTGTGTTTAGTCGGAGAGATATTATCGTTTTCCAAGATGAAAAGTGTGGTATTTTTCGCGGTTTCGTTTATTGTCATCGGAGCTGGTAAGTTTAATCATTTATATAACATTATCAATATATGTTTACATATATATTTTGTTTTGTTTTTAATTCTGCGTAGTAATGGTTCATTAAACGCAGATGTTATTATACTAAATGTTAATAACAGCACAAGAAAATGTAGTGAGGTTTCTTTTTCATTAACGGGAATTATATAGAGAGTTCCTTTACTACAGTCGATTACTTGTTAACTTTGCGCGGGGTCTTTTGGAGACAACCTTAACGTTGGTGAATAACAAAAAATAAAACGCTTATTTGCAAATTTTTCAAATTATTTTCAGTACAGTCCGCATAGGAAGTTAAAGAAATCTAGGAGGAGGTAACTTTTTAAAGAAATATTAACGCTTTTATTCATTTTCTAATGTAAGTGTTAATAAACAGGGCGTCTTGAGGTGAAGCAGAAAAACCAGAGATTTGAACACCCATACAAAATATTATTGCGCCGCCCCTGACCATAAACGTGATAAAGGGAGCACACAGAAAGGAGTTTGACTGACGTAAAATTCCGAATATATTGATGATCTTTCTTTGATTGTAGATTAGTCATTTATTATTTGCCTCTGAAATTGCCACAATAAGTATTGTGGTCATTTCATTGAGCCAGACTATTAAACACTAATTACTTGTGCATAATTTCTGAAATGATTGAGATTGTATAATATACGACATGTGGTCAGCGGTTTAAAAAAAAAAAAAAAAAATCAAATGTCTAGCTTCCATCCTGAAATCTTAGGTGTACGAGGCGGGAGAGGGAGTAAAGAGACTGCAGCTTCCCGGCCCCCACCCCCTTCCTCGGTTTGTTCAACTCCGATTAAGTTAATTTAGAAGCACTATTATGGTTTCGGGCAGCAAGATGCCCGAATATCTTGATATTCGGCAGCGACGTGGAAGAATATACAGTGCGTCCCAGAAAAAACTAAACCGAGAAGTATCGATGTTTTATCATAACTTAATCACAATTATAATTAATAAATGACACATTTTTGCAAAGCTTAGATCCTCTTCTTTCATTTGATGCTACTCATATGATGTATATTTTGAGTGATTAAAAGCAATTTAAAGGAAGGAAACCAAAAAGTCATTTGGCGGGCGGTATCTGAATTTCAAACGTAGAAAATAGCATTTCTAGAAAGTCCATTTTCTGCCCTTTCATATGACACCTCAATCAGGAAAAATGAGCAAGTAGTAAAAACTTCTGTTTGTTTAAAGTGATGCTTGGCATTTCCATAATTTGATTTAAAAAGTTCGTTTTTACTGGCTGCCTGCCGTAGCAACAAGCAGAATTGACAAAAGACTTAACTCCGATTCGTTGACAATCAGCTATGCATGAAGTCTTTCGTCTTTGTAAAGCGCTTAGAGACATTTGTATTAAGCGCGTTATATAAAAATTAAATATTAAATATTATATATTATGTCCGATCGTCAACGAAACGGATTTAAGTCTTTTTTCAATTCATTGTCATATGAGTAGCATCAAATGAAAGGGGAGGATCTAAGCTTTGCAAATATGTGTCATTTATTAATTATAGTTGTGATTAAGTTATAATAAAACATCGATACTTCTCAGTTCGTTTCTTTCTGGGACGCACTGTATAGGAACAGGTTGATTATGAGCAACGAATTAACGACTTGCTCGAATATCCTCAATAAGAATTCTCTAGTGTATTCTGATGCTAAATAAACCTTTCTTTTATTTTCTTTTCGCTGGTAGAAACAGTGTGCTTGTATTGATATTTGTGCAAGAGGCACCAGCCTCCCTTTATTAAACTGTGCATATATACGCCCAATAGCTGTGCACGGGCCAAATTTAATATTCCATTTATTAAGGTAAACACGTGCGTGTATGTTAACTTGTTTACCCATTACTTGTTTACTTGTTTACAAATAGGAGTATCGGGGCATACTCAAACTACAGATACTTTTCGTCTGTTCACGAACCTGTTTGCCAACTACTCTAAAGACATCCGACCTGTTGAGAGAGCTTCACAGAGTATCAACGTTCTCTACGGAATGGCCATCAGGCAGATCATCGAAATGGTAAAACCGGAATACTTCCCACCGAAGGAGTAATAATATTTAGAATTCAACTTAAAGATAAAGTTGATTTCTGGTCATGCGATTGCATTTTGAAAGAAACAGTGTGGAATCGATCAGAAAAGGTTGATCATCTAGCATATCATCTTTGGTATACTGCAAGGTTCTGAAATAATCAAAATGATAATAAAATTAGCCCAGTCTTGGTAAAGTTACAAGCACTGTACACAGAAAGATTATGGGACTACACGAACATGTGGCGAAAAAATCCGTCCCGTTGTTATGCTATTACATGTACATGCCATATTTATAATATTAAGGCATTTGAAGAGCCATGCTTTTCAGTGAACGAACAATTTCATTTTTATTTTTCTCCTTTATTTGTCAGGATGAACGGAATCAAATTCTTACTACTAATGTGTGGCTGAGACAGGTAAGAAATGTGTTTATTGTCACATCGGCTGTTCTCTAAAGACGTTTTCTGATGTTTTCTCTTTCGTGTGTGTGTGTATGTGCGTGTGTTTGCGTGTGTGTGTGTGTGTGGCTTCGTACCACATCTCCACCCCCCCCCCTCTCTCTCTCTCTCTATATATATATATATCTATCTCTCTCCCTTTCTCTCTCGATGCTTATATTTCCTCTTTCAAGACTATCGGTATATTTAGGTTTACCTGTTGCGTCCTCACCTTCGTTTTCCTTTGCGTCATCCTTTTAGGCTTCTTTTGGTGATTGTTTTATTGATTTCTATATCCTCTTTTCAAGCAAAGATGTCCGTGTGATATTCAAATTTACATTTATATATTTAACATATATAAACATTTTCATATTTATAATCTACAATGTGAATTCTACATACATGAACTTTACTCAGCTCTAACAGCACATTTTACCCCACACTTGTCTTCAACGTTATCTATTGCTTTATTTAAAAGATTTATAAAAATAAAAAACATTATCTTTTGCTTGGTTTCACCCCACACCTTTTCCGTTTATGTCTCATTTTCTCTGCTTTTCTCACAACCTCCACCATTCTGTATCATTAGGGCTGGAGTGATGCCAATCTAAAATGGAACCCCGATGATTACGGCGGAATTACCAAGATCACCATCCCTTCTTCCAATATCTGGAAACCCGACATCCTTCTCTACAACAAGTAATGTTTTGTTTTTTAATTGTGCAGTACTTATTAAGAACAATTTCCCTGTCATGGGACAACATATTATTATTGTTATAGCTGGCCACGCTAGCAGCCCCAGTAAACGCTTGTTCACATAATTCTGCTGTGGTTTACCACGGCATTTGTGATTTGCAATTGATCAACCAAAACTTAAGTGTATTCGTATTTATATCATGACAGCGCCGACAGCTCTTTCAAGGGAGCCATGAAGACCAACGCCGCCGTTTCCAACGATGGCATCGTCACCTGGCTCGCTCCGGCTATCTTCCGCAGCTCCTGCAAGATCAACATCAACTACTTCCCCTTCGACAAGCAGGAATGCACCCTGCAGTTCGGATCCTGGGCCTACACCACGGAGCACCTGAATCTCCTGAACCGCTCGGCCTCGGGGGACACTGGCAGTTTTCTCGTCAACGGCGAATGGAAATTGGAAGATTTCCCCGTGATCCGGACCCTGTACCAGTATGGCTGCTGCAAGTACCCGTTCTCCGTACTCGATTTCGTGCTCATTATCAGGAGAAGGTAATGGAAGGACACCGGTTTCGTATATTAGTGGAGGATCTAGATTCTCTAGAAGGGGGAGGGGGACGAAATCTAATAAATCTAAATATAATGAAAAAAGTACCAACAAGAGGGGTTATCCCATTTTTGTAAGAGGTGTTCAATTCCAAAATTATTTGACAAGATAGTAAGGAAAAAAAGGTTATTACAGTTCAGATGTTTTATTGTTGTCTACTTCATTATTATTATTATTATTATTATTCTGCTTTAATTAAGATTGCCATCAATCATGGTGTACACTAGCACTATAGAAATATACAATATCTATGTTAATTTTGTAGGCATGTATTTGTGGGTGAATAATGCCTTTGTTACGTACACCATCACCAATTTATCGCAGGACCTATTCGTCTTCCATCTTTCCAGGCCGTTGTTCTACGTCATCAACATGCTGGTGCCTTGTATCTTGGTGTCTGCTCTGACTCTCCTCACCTTCTATCTGCCAGCTGACACCGGGGAGAAGTTCACCCTCTGCATCACCATCCTCCTGTCTCTCACTGTCTTCCTCCTCCTGGCCGCGGAGACGATGCCGCCAACATCCGAAGTGGTGCCCCTCATTGGTGAGTTCAGTCTTCACGCTCGTAATGCCTCAGTCACACATTTGCGTAATTGGCTTGCGTATGACTGCGTATTTATGGCAAGCTGTATTAACATTTATTCCTATTTTTTTTATATAAAAAATTGAATTCTCGATAATTTTTTGATGTAAAACAAATCAAGAATTCAACTTTACTCCGGCGAGAATTGATCTGGGCATTGTTTCGTCAATACTATGCAGAGTTATGCTTTTGGATTTAATGATTTCAAGTTAGGTTTAGGATTAAGTTTAGGTCAGATACAGTGTTGGGTCCAGGATTAGTGTGACAGGAGCATTTTGTCGTACCTGAATTATGCCCGTTGAACGTACGGCGTCATTAGGGACTTTTAGATTGAGTGGACGAGAACACGACGAACGCCGACTGATGATGCGTGTCAACGTACTTAACTGCCTATGTTGACTACAATTAGAAATCTTTTAGATTGCACTCGACAATATGCATGCAGGAAGTAACACTATGAACATCACGGACAAAGAGGACGAAATATACAGTTCCTCATTCTACCCTCAACAAAAGAACATCCCTTCACTGCTATTATGTAAAAATGTGTAGAACAGGTGAATATGCATGTGACACCTGTTCTACACATTTTTACATAAATAGCAGGGAAGGGATGTTCCTTTGTGTACCTGAGGAACTGTATATTTTATGCACACGCGGCATACTAGTACCTTGAGCATGTAAAGGCGCTATATAAATATCAATATGTATGTATGTATGTACTAGACTTAGGAAAATCAAGGTTGACGCATTCTCGATCGCCGACTGAGACGACGTAACGCATGCGCAGTGCCTTAAAATGACGTCACACGTTGCAGTCAAAGCTGTCAACGTGCAAATCTAAAAGTCCCTATTGTACCCTTGGACATCCACCCCCTGGATAACTACCCCAGTTAACTATCCCCTATAGGACAACTGCCCCCTAAGACAACTACCCCTTAGAGCAACCACCCTGTAGGACGACTTCCCCCTGGACATTTTCCCCCGGAATACTACTCCCAGACAATTACCCCTAGGAAAACTACCCCCAGACAACTACCACCAGACAACTACCCCCAGACACCTACCCCTACGACAACCATCCTCTAGGACAACTGTCCTAGGGGGTAGTCATCCTAGAGGGTGGTTGCCCTAGGTGGTAGTTGTCCTAGGGGGTAGTTGACTGGGGATGGTTATCCGGGGGTCGATGTCCAGGGGGTAGGTATCCGGATACGCTTTTAGATGCGTGATTATAAAGCGCAGGTATTAACGCAATCAAAATAGGGACTTTTAGATTTGCACGTCGACATAGTGGACTGCTACGTGTGACGTCATTTTAAGGCACTGCCATTTCCTTAAAAGGACGTCACACGCATAGCAGTATAGCGTGTTGGCGTGCAAATCTAAACATTCCTATTGTGATGTGGGTGAACTTGTCCTTTTGACGGTTTCTTGAAACGATCGATGCCCTGCTGTTGACAACAAAAAATTCTAACCGAAGCAAAAGCAAGTTACAGTGAATCGGGCTATTGGGTTCATTTTTCGATTGTCTTTGTTTCCAAAGCTAAATTACATGTATATTTCGAAATTATGGTGTATATATCTTTCCTTCAACCGACGGAATCTCCTTGTTCATTGTTTCCTTATCAGCCCAGTATTACATCACCACTATGGTCCTCGTGTCCGCTTCAACTGTCCTCACAGCGATCGTGCTCTACATACACCACCGCGGGACATACGTGGGTAGGGCGCCCTCTTGGTTCCGACGATTCACACTCGATTACCTGGCCAAGTTCATGTGCATGGGTGACTGTCATAGTCCGGATGTCAAAGATAAGGTATTTGGTTATGCTCTAGATATTACAAGATTAAAAGGAAATTGTGGATTGAATACTGTTTCAGTAGGGAATAATATGTCCACAGTATAATTATGGTAGATTATTTGAAGAGTGGAATCATGTGTTCACACTACCGAAAAAACCTACTGCATTTACAAGTGTAGAATTATATACAGTATGGAATGCTGTGTTAACAGTTTTAAAATAATGTGGTCCCATCTGCTCCATCGGACAGTCATCCCAAGGAAAATTTCCCCAAGATCATATCGCCTCCGAAACTATCCCAAAGCAACTGCCTACTTAATAAATTATCTTCACCTGAGTGTATAGTGTTGTGGATATTCGTCCTAAAGATATTGGTGCTACAGGACTGAATGGACAGGACTAATTTTCATATAATCGTAACATTTTCGGATAACATTCGTCATACAACCCCTCTTTGATGTAACACTCTTATGAATTTCCTTTTAGATCCCCAAAATCAACTTCGAGAATGCTTCAGGAAGCAGTGGCTCATCCACCGAGGTGGTTGAAGCCGGTCTTCATAGCAACGAGATGCCCCTCGAACTTGATGTCGCGAACCTGCCGACATCGCAGTCGGGCACGTGCGTTCAGCTTGATCACCGTGGTCGTATCCGCTTCATCATGTCCCAGATCGCCTCCTGTCTTCGACAAGTCGTCGAACATTCAGAAGATGCCATCGTCGATGAAGATATCAAGGGAGAATGGATGCGGATCGCGTTCGTGGTCGATCGCTTCTTCATGTGGTTGTTCGGACTCAGCACCGCCGTGGCTACATGCGGTGTTTTGCTTCAGGTTAAGGAATAATGTTCACCTATCTCTCTCTCTCTGTCTCTCTGTCTCTCTCTCTCTCTATCTCTTCTTTAAAGAATAGAGATTGCAAAATGTAAAGGTTTCGTAAGGATTTCAAGAAAATTCCGATGAAAAAAATTGTTTTTTAAATAATAGGCCAAAGAGAAAAAGGTTTACTCTCATCGTGTTACTACATTCTCCTTATCTGCTTAAAGGTTAATTCATCTGTGCCTATTGAGTTTCCATCATTTTACATAATAATCATTCTTTATGACTTAGAAATGCGTCTTCATGTTCGATTTTCTTTTCAACTTCAACTTAAAGTAATCAAATTATACAGAAAAACGTTTACAAACATTACTCTTTTATTTCTTAGTGATACGGTTGATATACTCTACATATAGCTGTTTAACAAAAATACAATATATTTCATTAACTGCATCTTTCATGGTAATATGAAGGACATAGATTTTGAGAAAAATGGTTTTATATTGTTGCAAAAAAAGTCTAATAATATGATAATATGTATCCTTTTTTTAAGGATTTGTATCACTTCACGGACGAAGTATTTTTTTTACTGAAAAATATTACTGATCTTAACGTCTCGTAATCATTTTAAATGTTGATCACAATTCTCGGAACTTTTGAGAATTTTTGCCATAAGTTCTAGGGCAAGTCATGAGGAAAACATCAACTAGATATTTAGATAGATATTTTTTTTTTGTCGGCCACCATGTGGGAATATGCTCCCACCAGCATTGCAATAACAGAAGAAACAGAGTACAATAATATGAAACATGCAAAACTACACGACCATGTCAATTGTTCAACAAGTTAAAAAGTATCTTTTAATATAATGTTATACATCTTTATGAACTTACAAGATTTTATGTAATGCAAAAAAGGATTTTTTTGTTGTTAATGAAATGCGCTACGTAAAGTATACTTTTATGTTTTATATCATTATATTAATTATTATAATCATTCAACATAAGTTTTATCGACTGAAGTACAAGTATAGTCAAACATTTTTAAAAGGTATTTTACGAAATGTGCCTTCATTCTTATTTTTAGTATTTATTGTTATCAAGCCACAGAGTATTTGGATATCTGATTGAACCACGTTGTTGTTCCTAGAAGTCTAATGTAAATATGGTAAACAGAGGGCAGTGCAAATTATCACGCTTATCTTAAATGTATTGAAATCCATGAATGTATTTAATAAAATATTTGTCTCCTAACATTCGTCGTACAATGTTGTGATGACATCGGTCTCCTACAAGGGTGTGATATATCATGAATCATGGTATTCTGGGGTGATGTGCTCATCTTTATTAAATTCTACGCCGCATCCAGGGATAATAACTTTCATGAATTTGACGATGTATTTGAGTTTAATCAAATTATCAGTGAAAGCATAGTAGACCTATCAATTGCAATGTTACAATAAGGCAAAGGTTATATTAATGATATAATAATAAAGATGATAATATCGACGAATTAGGAGAACCGAAAACAAAAAGAAGTACTTGCATAGCGCCTACAATGTAAAAGAATGTGAAAAGAGACATAAAATTCATAAAACAGGTGAATATGTTATATTTCTGACGGAAGTAGTATGTTTAAAGGGATTTTTTGAAAGCGGCAAGACAACTTAATTCTTCAATTGAAATGGGGATAATTTTCGAGGACCGTTGTCTGTTACACATCATTTTATACACCGATGACCAGACCAACAACCCACTTGAAGAGAATTTACTCAAAGAAAATGACCAAGGATCCGTCGGTCTTGAGTCGGTTTGACTCGGGTATTAATTATTCATTCTTTACAAACCCTAAAATCTGTATTAGCTTGCATTGTTGTATTATTAGACACATTGTCAAAGGTCTTATTTCCATTTGATAAAGGTTTTGTGTCTACTTCCTTATTTCGATGTTTACCTTGATATAGAGACGAAGTCGATCGTATGTATATCATTACTTTGTACATAAATAAATGATCTTAAAATCGTACATAATGCACTGTCCTTACATTCATTTCATCAACAAGAGGGTACAATCAAGAAAGACCCCCTTCCCTAAAAAAAAATACTGTAATGAGAATATAAGTAATTATGATAATAATATAACGACAATAATGATAATTAGTAAGAGGAAGAAAAGGAGATGAAGAAGAAGGAGAACAAAGGAGAAGAAGAACAAGAAGAAGAAGAACACGAAGAAGAAAGAGAAGAAAGTTGAAGAAGAACAAGAAGAAGAACAAGAAGAACAAGAAGAACAAGAACAAGAACAACCAGAACAAGAACAAGGAGAAGAACAAGAACAAGAACAAGAACAAGAAGAACACGAAGAAGAAGAAGAAAAAGAACGAATTATAATATTGATGATAACAAATTAAAAAATTCAACTGGCAGAGGACATATGCCGCTACGCAAGTATCCCTTGTACATTTCGATTCCCGGCTGCGGGGGGGGGGGGGGGGTGGGTTCTGTCCCTCTGTTAATTAGTTTTTAGTATAGGCCGCAGTAGGTATCCAAACAAATAATTGGAAACAAGGGAAAGAAAATGTTTATTGGTGTAGTTTAACATAGGCAGATACAAGCGGACCTACATTGTAACGATTTCACCGCATAAAACAAAACAGAAAAATGGATAGGCAAGAGGTATAGCAATTGAAAACAGCTAGCCTTATGACGTAGATGACATGCACGAGATTAAAATATAGGGTTTACCAACAAAAAATCAAACGTAATTACAAAGTGAAGCAAATAGCTTCATTAAATCCAAGAAACATTTTATTCCTTGGTACTAAGGGAATGTCTATTGTTGGTTGGAACCTTCAATAAATAGTGAAGAAAAAAAAAACGAAATATCTAATGTGTGGTTTAAGTGAAAATTACAGTTACTATAATTCATAACAAATACACGAAAAATATCTGCAATATCTCATAATTATTAAAGATCATAAATTATTGTATGTGTTTGTGTTTATGGTCGGATTTAAGTGATACATAAGAAGTACAATCAACTCAACATCATGTTTCTTTTCTTGAGTGACAGCTTACATGATTTTGTTCAAAGAAATTATCAATATTGCAGTATGCAATTTGATCGTGAAAATGAAATCGCATTCGTCCCAATTAAATGGACTTTCAGTAATAAAGGAGGCAGTAGCTTAGCTCGTTGGAGCATGATCATAATCTTATAGTGATAGTTTACCACATCGAATTACATGCATCATTGACCTGAGATTTGTTTTTCTTCATTAGAGCTCACCACCATATTAATGATGAAACAAGAAAATGTATTTGTTTAGCACGATCGACCAGTTTTGTCAGCTTTTCACGAAGATGACCCCAAAAAATACTTGTTGTATCATACTCAAATGTAATTTAGCAGAATTTAGGTGATGCTACCAAGTTCCTAGTCCTAATTAATTCTCCTTGAAAGAAAAACTAAATATGATGACATTTGCTGAATATGTCTTAATATTGCCCATTTGTATCAAATGAGACATGTGCTAGCTATTCTCCGTCCATGGTTTCCGATATATTTTTTTAGCAAGAACGTCCTAAAGAACTCACGGCAACTTCTAACTGCACCGAAGCACACCACACTGGAATATACAGCCGTACCAGGAAGTTAGAATGGAACTCGTACTAATCCCCCCCGGGGGGGGGGGGGGAGGTGGGTACTCAAATTTGGTTTGGACGGTGGGGGTGCCGCGAAACTCCTACCCATTTGTAAGGCCCATTCGGAGAATTTTTCTCGAAATAAAGGCCCATTTTTCACAATTTTAGGGTGTGATGCAAACACCCGAAAATTTTGGAAAAAAGGACCCATGTTTAGTGATATTTAGTTAAATATAGGACCCATGTTTAGGTTTTTGTGGAAAAGCGGCCCATTAGAACGGCACATCACGGTATATCTTAATATGCAGGCGCGTACACAGGGGGGGGGGGGGGTTTGGGGGGTTAACCCCCCCCCCCCTTTGGGATTTTTATGTGTGTAAACCCCCCCCCCCCCCCATAACCCCCCTAAACCCCCCCCCCCCCCTTTGGATTTTTTTTTTTTTTTTTTTAATTATTAAAAAAAAAAAAAAAAAAAAAAATATTCCCATGGCTGACCAAAAAAAGGTGACCTTACCCCCCCCCCCCCATCGGAGCAAAATGTCAAATTTTCAAACTTCGAGACCCACAAAAAAAAAAAAGTGTCCCCTTACACACCCCCCCCCCCCCCCCCCCCCCCCCCCCCCCCCCCCCCCCCCCCCCCGCGTATTCAGCGGTCGGCTTTGTCGTTGCGATTTTTTTGGAACCAAAAAAAAAAAAAACATTAGAACTTGCACCCGGGACCAGGTGTTTTTACACCTCCCCCCCCCCCCCCCCCCCCATTTGGGTTAAATATCTGATTTTGTTTTCTTCAAATGTAAATGGGGTCTGAAAATATGCACGCCCCCAGCTATCCTGGATCCTGGTAAATAGGCAGAAGGGAAAGTAAAGAGAGAGTGAGCAACGACCCACTTAGGGTTGGACAGAAGCTACTCCTCCTGATGCTAAGCCGACATCAATACTTTTTAACTGCCTGATCATTTTTTAAATCCATGAAAACAGAATGCACTTTGATGCTATGAAGAAATAGGATTTCTCTTTTTGGAAGTGGTCTCTACCCACTCGTTCAATTAATGGACTTTTGGTGTGTACCGGAACGTCCCGTCACTGCCGCCATCGTAACAGATTGTTAACGAGTTACACCCTATTGATTGCATTGATTTAAACATTGAGCTTGCTCGCGCTTCTAAAAGCCTCGATCATAATAATCCAGATTTTCTTTAAAAAGGGTTGATTTAAATTCGGACATGATCACTGACACTCGAACTTATGAAGAAAGTACTGGCACACTTTCCAGCTTCATTAGCACGAGAAGCTTTTAACGGAGATCTATAAGTGTTGAAACCATGGCACCTCTGAGAGCATATACATGTGTCAGCAACGCCAGCTGAACGCCATTGATTAGTCATTTTAATTTCACCTTGTTTAAATTAACTTATTAATGCTCTCTTGGGAGTCATGTCCTTTCCACGGCCATCAAAATGGCATAACGCACGATATATAAGCCACTTACATATTGGTGTGGGTTTTTTTTTAATTAAAGGCAGAGTATGCGATTTCACACCGTCGGGAAAGATTGTAAAATTGAGTTTGACGCCATATTAACCCCCCCCCCCCCAAAAAAAAAAAAAATGAATATATTATTTTACGTAAAGCAACATGAAAGCGTATGACTATAAACGCAGTATACAAAATATTGTTTGAATTCATCAAAATTCATTATGTAAAATATATCGACGCATTAAATTGTTGGAAATACAATAATTTTGAAAGCATTCATTAATATCTTAATTGACATTCAAGAGGTAAAGCTGATTACCGTGACATATTCAAGTCCTGCAAAGTTCTACAGAATTTGATGTTGGCTGCAAATTGGACATAGAACCTTCAAAAGGGTGCCTGCCAATATGAAGCATTACGCAACAATCGATGACAAAAATTCTCGCTAATTGAATGACCTTTAATGGCTATGCCTATGCATAATCACAGCAACATCATCGCCCTCGTATTTTTGGCTAAGGATTCTGCAAAATTTAGGACTTTGCGTAGACCGTTCGTCTGCGGAATCATTTGCGGTGCTGACAGAGATAATATACTTCTACTTTGCTCATAAACTACTCAGATTTGTGTTTTTTATTACGAATTCTCGTGTTTTAATAGTCGGAGAGATATTATCGTTTTCCAAGATGAAGAATGTGGTATTTTTTGCGGTTTCGTTTATTGTCATCGGAGTTGGTAAGTCTAATCATTAATATTACATTATCGTTATAGGCGATATTTTGTTTACAGAAGTAATACTACGTAGAATTTTTTTTTTTTAAACACAGGTGTTATCGTACCAAATGATCATAACAGCACAAGAAAATATTGTGAGGTTTCTTTGTCATTAACGGGAATTATATAGAGAGTTCCTTCTACAGTCGATTACTTGTTAACTTTGCTCGGGGTGTGGTCTTTTGGGGACAACCTAAGCCGCTTTAGTAAATAACATGAATAAAACGCTCATTTGCGAAAAGAAATTATTTTCAGTACAGTTCGCATAGAAATAATGATTCCCGAGGAGGAGGTAACTTTTTAAACAAATATTTACGCTTTAATTTATTTTTTGATGGAAGTGTTAATTTAAAAGGGTGACTTTAGGGAAGTCAGTAAAACAAGAGATTTGGAAACCCATACAAAATATTTTTGCGCCGCCCCTTACCATAAAAGTAGTAAAAGGGACACACATAAAGGGGTTTGACGTGACGAGAAATTCCGGATATTTTGATGACGTGTCTTTGCTTGTAGATTAGTCATTTATTATTTGCTTCTGAAATTACCACAAAAGTATTGTGGTCATTGAGCCCGCCTATCAAACACTAATTACTTGTATATATACGAAATTTGGTCAGTGGTCAATTTAAAAAAAAAAAAAAAAAAAAAAAAAAAAAATCAAATTTCTAGCTTCCATCAAGAAATCTTAGGTATATGAGACGGGAGAGGGAGTAAAGATACTTCCGCCCCCCCCCCCCCCCCTCCTCGGTTTGTTCAACTCCGATATGATTCCTCTTGTTGTCTAATGCAATGATTATAAGATACCATTTTAAAGATATTTATTGAAGATTTCCCTGTTTTGGGGGGTTCTCGTTTGCAGCTTGCGAAATTTAGAAGCACTACGGTTTCGGGCTGCAAGAAACCCGAATAGCTTAATATTCGGCAGGGACGTGGTCGAATATATAACATCTTATCACTTCTTTTTCTCTCAAAACATCGGAACAGGTTGATTGCGAGCAACGAGTTAACAAGTTGCTCGAATATCCTCAATTAGGCTTCTAGAATGTATTATAATGCTATTAAAATAAGCGTTCTTGTTTTTCTTCTTTTTAGGTAGAAACAGTGTGCTTGGTATTAAAGCTGAGGCATCAGCCTTCCTTGCGAAACTGTTCATATGCGGTATGCGCCTAATAGCTTTACATTGGCCTAATATTCCATTTATTAAAGGTAATTTTAAAAAAATTGCTGTGGGGTCATTTGGTTCAAATGAACATATTGGAAGCATATGCGATTTTACAATATACAATGATTGTTGTCGTGGTTGAAATCGAGTCTAAAGTGATGGAACTTTAGGTAATAATCTCGTTATGTTGTATAGCTCCCTCTCTAGACTCATATCAATTTAGCTTTAAAACAATGTTTATTGACTACAATCGACCGATTTGCTATTCCCGTTTGGAAATTATATATCAGAACTGCATATTCTGAGATTTCCATGGTCGTAGCTACCGTAGGCGCGATTTGAAATATTTGAAATTTACCGGGAGCACCGGTAAAATTTTGATTATTCAACTACTCGGAAGAAGGAGTGGATTACAGTCTAAATTTTGTAGTGCTTATTATACATCCAAATGGGAATCCAACTATCAACATTTTAAAGAATTACTATCCATCCAATTTTCTAAATTTCCTTTAAGGTAAGCACGTGCTTGTATGTTTACTTGTTTACAAATAGGAGTATCGGGACAGACTCAAACTACGGATACTTTTCGCCTGTTCACGAACCTGTTTGCCAACTACTCTAAAGACATCCGACCTGTTGAGAGAGCGTCACAGAGTATCAACGTTCTCTATGGAATGGCCATCAGGCAGATCATCGACCTGGTAAGACCGGAATACTGTCCACCCAAGGAGTAATAATATTTAGAATTCAACTTATAGATAAAGTTGATTTCTGGTCATGCGATTTCATTTTAAAAGAAACAGTGTGGAATCGATCAGAAAAGGTTGATCATCTAGCATATAATTATTGGTGTGTATTGCAAGGTTCTGGAGTCATCAAAATGATAAGAAAATCAGCCCCGTCCGTCTCGGTATAAGCACGGTATACAAAAAGATATAAGGGACTACACGAACATGTGGCGAAAAAAATCGTCCCGTTTTTATGCTGTTACATGCCATATTTAGAATATTAAGGCATTTGAAGAGCCTTGCTTTTCAGGGAACATTTTTTTCTCTGACGCTCTCCCACACTTGCATAATAAAAGGGTGATCACACTGCATGTGCACACAGTCTGCCCCAATGCACACACACACACACACACAACAGCAGTCAGTTGGTAGAAATAGCAATTTTCGTAAATTTATTTTTAAAAAACTAAACAATATTTTTAAATTGTTATTTCACATATCTTTCAAGCATACCTTTAACTACAATTCTGTGTAGTTTCATTGTTATAGGCATGAGGTAAATATTTTAAATTATTAATTAGAATATTGTCTTTTCAGCCATGTGTGACATGGCCCGCTGATCGCCCATTGACTTTTATTCTGCGTGGTGAAGATGAACCTCAATGTATAAAACTCCCCTACAAAAATGCAATATCCTCATATGTTTCACTCATTAAATCAATTTGTTGTTTACACTCAAGGTAGCCACAATTGTATTGGGGTCACCAAATTTTGTTTTTCTCTGAAATTTAGTCCTTGTGGAATGTTATAGACTGTTGAATGGTTTCTCGGAAAATCGTCATAAATCCTCAAATCTGACATTTTTTAAAAAGAAAACTATACTGTGATGTAGCTAAAAGTCTGCAAATTCTTATCATTTGATCGGTTTTTCTGAATAATTTGTGAAACATATGAGGAAATAGCTGTAACGGTGATCCAAGTAATTTCCATCGCGATATTTTATTGGCATTGCAAAAATATTTGGAATTTAATGTTAATATTTGGTGTAAATAATTATGATCTATAAATATATGATTTAAAAAATGCCAACAAAATGAACAGTTTTACTTTCCTATATATATAAAAAATAATATAATTAGCTGAAATGACCTAATTTGCATATTTGATGAATATTCATAATTTTTTTTTTCTTCAAAAAAAATATATTTCCATACTTGATATACATGGTTTCACTGATGTATCATGTTCGGTTTTGATTTGATTACATAATGCGCATATTAATTAGGCGGACTTAGTTATTTTCACAACTTTTTCATATCTGCAGATTCGCAAAAATGGGAAAAATGACTTATTTTGTTTGCTTCTGTTTTCAAAACGGTAATAGATATATGAATTTTTCTTTTTGTATGTTTTACCATAAAGATGATATTTTAGTGTCTGATAATTGAATTTATTATTTGTGTCCGAGAAAGTGATAAATTAAGTTGTCAACTTTGTCGAATTTTGCCATTTTTGCCAATTTGACCATTTCTGGCAGGTTTTTCGGTAATTTTGCGATATCAAAAAATGGTATAAAATCACAACGCATTGACCGATTTCAATTCTGTTTTTTGTTTTTTGAAGCTTTCATGAAGCTTGATCATTTGCAATCATCAAATAACATGTGTTTGATGTACTTATTTTGGTGTTCTATACCTAATAACAATGATAACGCTCACAAGTGATTGTTCACCTCTTTCCAGAACTCAACCTTTCCTTTTGAGATTATTTAAATAATATATTGCATTGCATATCAAGTTCAAGTTCAAGTTCAAGATATACAGTGCGTCCCAGAAAAAACGAAACCGAGAAGTATCGATGTTTTATCATAACTTAATCACAACCATAATTAATGAATGATACATATTTGGAAAGCTTAGAGTCTCTTCTTTCATGTGATGCTACTCAGATAATGCATATTTCACGCATGAGTGATTAAAAGCAATTTGAAGGAAGGAAACCAAAAAGACATTTGGCGGGCGGTATCTGAATTTCAAAGAAAAGTTCATATTTCTAGAAAGTTCACTTTTTGCTCTTTCATATGATACCTCAATCAAGAAAAATGAGCCAGGAATAACAAAGTTCTGTTTGATTAAAGTAGCCCTTACATTTTCATAATTTTAACAAACGAATTCGATTTCACTGGGTGCCTGCCGTAGCAAAAAGCAGATTTGACAAAAGACTTAACTCCGTTTCGTTGACAATTAGCCATGCATGAAGACTCTCGTCTACGGCTGATTGTCAACGAAACGGAGTTAAGTCTTTTGTTAATTTCGTTTATTGATACGGCAGGCAGCCAGAGAAAACGAATTCGTTTAATAAAATTATGGAAATGCAAGCACTACTTTAAACGAACAGAACTTTGTCATTCCTCGCTCATTTGTCCTGATTGAGGTGTCATATGAAAGGGCAGAAACTCAACTTTCTAGAAATATGAATTTTTCTTCGAAATTCTGATACCGCCCGCCAAATGTCTTTTTGGTTTCCTTCCTTCAAATTGCTTTTAATCACTCATGCGTTAAATATGCATTATCTGAGTAGCATCACATGAAAGAGGAGACTCTAAGCTTTCCAAACATGTATCATTCATTAAATATAGTTGTGATTAAGTTATGATAGAACATCGATACTTCTCGGTTTCGTTTTTTCTGGGACGCACTGTATAGTAAGCATGTACGAATTATCATATGTCACTGTCATGTTCACAGAATTCAATAGGTAACGCACAAGTCTATTGAAATCGCCCTAGGTTAATGTTTGGTTATCAATGAAAGAAGGTTAGTGTACCAGACTAGACCTCATTCCAAATTTTCTAATCATCATTTACTTTCTCATCGTCTAGAATGATGACAAGCAAAACCCTGTGGATTTTCCAGCTCTATCTAACCAGTTAAAAACATGTTTTCTTAAAAACCTGTGTATGGCGAAATGTGTTTGATAATGTGTACCCCTCTAAATTACGAGATGGAAGTCCCTACGTACCCAACTACCCCTGTGTTGGCATGCATTTCTAAGACTCACGTGTTTTATTGTTCATTCATATTTCTAAATTAACATCATTGTGAACTTTTCTAAACCATATTAGGAGGCCTTATCTAATCTTGCTGAAATGGTGACGACCACTTAACATTTCGTCTTTGTATTCGGGTCATGCTGGCAACTCAATTTTAGACATAGGTTCCATGCCTTCATAACAAAAAAATGAGTTTCTCTTAAAAATGATGAATTGTGTGATTTAAAAAGCAATAACTGACATGCCAAAACTTAAGCTTAAATTGGAACGGGAACGAACAATTTCATTTTTATTTTTAATTTTTATTTTCCCCTTTATTTATCAGGATGAACGGAATCAAATCATTACTACTAATGTGTGGCTAAGACAGGTAAGAAATGTGTTTAATGTCACATCAGCTGTTTTCTAAAAATAAATGACGTTTTCTGATGTTTTCTTTTTCATGTGTGTGTGTGTGCTTTGTGTGCTTTGTGTGGCTTCGTACCACATCTCCCTCTCTCCCCCCCCCCCTCTCTCTCTCTCTCTCTCTCTCTCTATCTCTCTCCCTTTCTTTCTCGATGTTTATATTTCCCCTTTCAAGACTATCGGTATATTGAGTTTTCCTGATATGTCCTCATCTTCGTTTTCCTTTGCGTCATACTTTTAGGCTTCTTTTGATGATTTTTTTATTGATTTATTTCTATATCATCTTTTCAAGCATACATGTCCATGTGATTTTTGAACTTACATTTCCATATTTACACATATAAACATTTTCATATTTATAATCTACAATGTGAAAGCCATATTATTTTACTCTGGGCTTAGAATTTTACAAACAAGAACTTTATTCAGCTCTAACAGCACATTTTACCCCCACACTTGTCTTCAACGTTATCTATTGCTTTATTTAAAAGATTTTATAAAAATAAAAAAACATTATCGTTTGCTTTGTTTCAACCCCACACCTCTCCCGCTCATGTCTCGTTTTCTCTGCATTTTTCACAACCTCCACCATTCTGTATCATAAGGGCTGGAGCGATGCTAATCTTAAATGGAACCCCGATGATTACGGCGGAATTACCAAGATCACCATCCCTTCTTCCAAAATCTGGAAACCCGACATCCTTCTCTACAACAAGTAATGTTTTGTTTTTTCATTGTGCAATACTTATTGAGAACAATATCCCTTTTATAGGACAACATATTATTATTGTTACAGCTGGGCACGCTAGCAGCCCCAGTAAACGCTTGTTCACATAATTATACTGCGTTTTACACGGCATTTGATAACGTGCCTTCTGTTCCAAGTAGGTGAAATAACTTTAATGCAAGGCCTTCTCGGATAATGCAAAAATATTGAATAAGCATCATGAAACGTTCATACCAGCTACGCTTTTTTAACATAAACGTTAAATAATTTATCAATTAATCAACCAAAACTTAAGTTTATTCGTATTTATATCATGACAGCGCCGACAGCTCTTTCAAGGGAGCCATGAAAACCAACGCCGCCGTTTCCAACGATGGCATCGTCACCTGGCTCGCTCCGGCTATTTTCCGCAGCTCCTGCAAGATCAACATCAACTACTTCCCCTTCGACAAGCAGGAATGCTCCCTGCAGTTCGGATCCTGGGCCTACACCACGGAGCACCTGAATATCCTGAACCGCTCGGCCTCGGGGGACACTGGCAGTTATCTCGTCAACGGCGAATGGAAATTGGAAGATTTCCCCGTGATCCGGACCCTGCCCCGGTATAGCTGCTGCAAGTACCCGTACTCCGTACTCGATTTCGTACTCATTATCAGGAGAAGGTAATGAAAGAACATCTGTTTCGTATATCAGTGGAGGATCTAGATTCTCTAGAAGGGGGAAGGGGACGAAATCTAATAAATCTAATGAAAAAAAGTACCAGCTAAAGGGTTTATCCCATTTTTGTAAGTTGTGTTCTATTCCAAAATTATCTGACAGATGTTTTACTATTATCTATTTCATTATTATTATTACTCTGCTTTAAGATTGGTGTACATCAGCACTATAGAAATATACAATATTTATGTTAATTTTGTAGGCATGTATTTGTGGGTGAATGATGCCTTTGTTACGTACACCATCACCAATTTATCGCAGGACCTATTCTTCTTCCATCTTTCAAGGCCGTTGTTCTACGTCGTCAACATGCTGGTGCCTTGTATCTTGGTGTCTGCCCTGACTCTCCTCACCTTCTATCTGCCAGCTGACACCGGGGAGAAGTTCACCCTCTGCATCACCATCCTCCTGTCTCTCACTGTCTTCCTCCTCCTGGCCGCGGAGACGATGCCGCCAACATCCGAAGTGGTGCCCCTCATTGGTGAGTTCAGTCTTCACGCTCGTAAAGCCCGATGCACACAAGTAACATTCTACAATTACCCGCCCACAAGCCATATGCGTAATGTCATCAAATGTAATGCACAAATCTTTGTTAAGTGCCTCGCTACAAATTATTTCATTCACCGCGAATTGTTTACATTCCATGTTGTTAAGTAGGATAAGCCATACTGTTTGTCCTACCTAGAAACAATTAGTGTATCCGGTTTGTATTCTGACTAGTGATATACCAACATGTGTAATAGCTGAATGAAATAATTTGTAATGGCACCTAACAAAGACGTATGCATTAAATTTTAATTACATTACGAAAATGGACAATTCAACGGAATTATCGCCACAGTAGTGCCTGTATTACATTTGCCCCGGGCGCCGTACGATAAATTAGTCTACGATAGAGATTGTAGGAGGCTACGGGCTACGATGTTTGTGTTTACATTATCTACGAGCATCGTTCCATTTATTGTATTGGCCCTCGGGGGCAGGCCAGGGCAAATCCGTAGAGGCTGCTCGGAGATTGTACAGAAATCGTGCAATTTGAATGCAGTAGCCGTGCAGACTCCGCAGCCTCTGCACGGAAATCGTACGGAGCCCGTGCAGCTTCCGTGCAAAGATTACTGCTCAATATCACGGATACTGCAAGGGCAGCGAGCAGCAACCTTGCGATAACTGTGCAATGGCCGTGCGAATGCCCCACGAGTCTACAATCTGTGTACGATTTTTTTTTGCCCCCATGTTCACCGAAAAATCGTACGTTTGCTCCACAATCAGTGCGAGGCCTCCGGGCGATGCCCGTGCGGGGATTGTGCAATGCCACCTACGACATGTATACGGGCTACGGGCTTACGATTTTTTTCAAATTTGTCTAACTTCTCGCGAAACAAAATCGTAAAGGCTACGGAGTCCGTGAGTCCGTACGAAAATCTCACGGCCGCCTCCTGCCTCCACACAGAGGCCGCACGGAAAAGGGGATACGAGCAGAATACGGGCTCCGTAGACTAATCACAGGCCTAATGTAATACAGGCATAAGCAGTTAACGATATAGGCCCCTATATACAGTATAATTCTTTCTGGTCCGTCCCTTTGGAATAAGCTACCACTAATTAGTGTTCGTAGCTTTACAGCCCTCCATGACTTCAAAGTTGCTTTCAAAACCCATCTCTTTCTAAACAGTTCTATTTGATGATGAACATTATTGTGGCGTAATAATTTGTGTTATTTTAGTTTACCTTTATTTTAGTTAAGAATGTGATATATTCGTGATTGTTATATGAGCGTCAGAGCCTGGCAAATACCGGCGCTATATAAATTTCCATATTATTATAACAACGGCAGCGCAAAGAGTTTTTTCCACAAAATGTCCTGTAGGAAATCATTTATTTATGGAGCTAGCTAATGACCCCACTGGAAATAAGCTCTCGAGCTTTCGTGGGTTATCCTGTTCAAGCTGACTTATTTCTGATCTGTTATTATTGTATATTATTGTATGTTGGAAGCTTGTCGAATAAAAATCAATCAATCAATCAATGCCTAGGTCAGAATTGTCGCGGCGGCCGTGGGGTCTAAAACATCTACGACCAATAGCAATTATAGGGCCGCCGCCGCAGCATTCCCACGGTCACTTACGGTAGCAGTCACATGTTAGGGTAGCCGTACGGCGTATTTTTAATTTGTGGAGACAGAAGACCTGCGGCTCCCGTACGGCCTTTGAAGTAATGACATACGGTTGCCTTAGGGTGTTCCTGCGGCGGCCGTAGGTTTTTGACAAATACCACGGCAGACGCAAGGTAGCCGCAAGGCCACGTACCAAGGCCAAGTACCCCTGGGCGTTTCAAGACAGTTCCCCGACAACCCACTGAAATGCGTGTATTTAATTCAACTCTTGTTTCAATGTGATGTGGGTGAACTTGTCCTTTTGACGGTTTTGTAAAACGATCGATGCCCTGGAGCCCTGATGTTGACAACAACAAACTCTGACCTATAAAGCAAAAGCAAGTTTAATACAGTGAATATTCAGGCTATTGGGTTCATTTCCCGATTGTCTTTGTTTCCAAAATGTTTTCGAAATCATGGTATATATATCTTTCCCTCGACCGACGGAATCTCCTTGTTCATTGTTTCCTTATCAGCCCAGTATTACATCACCACTATGGTCCTCGTGTCCGCTTCAACTGTCCTCACGGCCATTGTGCTCTACATACACCACCGCGGGACGTACGTGGGTCGGGCGCCCTCTTGGTTCCGACGATTCACACTCGATTACCTGGCCAAGTTCATGTGCATGGGTGACTGTCATAATCCGGATGTCAAAGATAAGGTAATGGTTATGCTCTAGATATTACAAGATTAAAAGGAAATTGTGGATTGAATACTGTTTCAGTAGGGAATAATGTGTCCACAGTATAATTATTGTATATTATTTGAAGAGTGGAATCATGTGTTCACACTACCGAAAAGACCTACTGCATTTACAAGTGTAGAATTATATACAGTATGGAATGCTGTGTTAGCAGTTTTAAAATAATGTGGTCCCATATGCTCCATCGGACAGTCATCCCAAGGAAAATCCCAAGGAAAATTTATCTTCACCTGAGTGTATAGTGTTGTGGATATTCGTCCTAAAGATATTGGTGCTACAGGACTAAATGGACAGGACTAATTTTCATAGTCGTAACATTTTCGGATAATATTCGTCATACAACCCCTCTTTGATGTAACAATCTCATGAATTTCATTTTAGATCCCCAAAATCAACTTCGAGAACGCTTCAGGAAGCAGTGGCTCATCCACAGGGGTCATTGAAGACGGTCTTCATAGCAACGAGATGCCCCTCGAACTCGATGTCGCGAACCTGCCGACATCGCAGTCGAGCACGTGCGTTCAGCTTGATCGCCGTGGTCGTATCCGCTTCATCATGTCCCAGATCGCCTCCTGTCTTCAGCAAGTCGTCGAACATTCAGAAGACGCCATCGTCGATGAAGATATCAAGGGAGAATGGATGCGGATCGCGTTCGTGGTCGATCGCTTCTTCATGTGGTTGTTCGGACTCAGCACCGCCGTGGCTACATGCGGTGTTTTGCTTCAGGTTAAGGAATAATGTTCACCCATCTCTCTCTTTCTCTCTCTCTCTCTCTTTCTCTCTCTCTCTCTCTCTCTCTCTATCTATCTCTTCATTTTAAGAATAGAGATTACAAAAATGTAATAGTTTCGTAAGGATTTCAAGAAAATCTCAATGACAATTCTTTTTTTTTAAATAATAGGCCAAAGAGAAATAAGGTTTACTCTCATCGTGTTACTACCTTCTTTTAATCTGCTTAACGGTTAATTCATAGGTGCCTATAACGTTTCCATCATTTTACACAATAATCATTCTTTATGATTACAAAATGCTACATCATGTTCAAATTCATTTTCAACTTCAACGTAAATTGATCAAACTATACAAAAAACGTCTTAAAAACAATACACCTTTATTTCTTAGTTTTACGATGGATATACTCTACATAATATAACTGATTAAATACAATGGTAAATTTAATGGTAGTATGATGTTTTATAAGGTCATAGATTTTGAGAAAATGGTTTTATATTGTTGCAAAAAAGGGTCTTATAAATATGATGATATGTATCCTTTTTTCAATGATTCGTATCAATTCACTGGTGTAGTATTATTCTTACTGAAAAATAGTACTAAATGTTGATCACAATTCTCGGCACGTTTGAGAATGTTTGCCATAAGTTCTTGGGCAAGTCATGAGGTAAAAATCAACTAGATATTTAGATAGATATTTATTTTTTCCGGCAACCATGTGGAAATATGCTTCCCACGAGCATTACAAGAAACAGAGTACAATAATGTAAAACATGCAAAACTACACGACCATGTCAATTTTTCAACAAGTTAAAACGTATCTTTTAATATAATGTTATACATCTTTATGAACTTACAAGATTTTATGTAATGCAAAAAAGTATTTTTATTTTTAATGAAATGTGCTACGTAAAGTATACTTTTATGTTTTATATCATTATATTAATTATTATAATCATTCAACATAAGTTTTATAGACTGAAGTACATGTATAGTCAAACATTTTTAAAAGGTATTTTACGAAATTTGCCTTCATTCTTATTTGTAGTATTTATTGTTATCAAGCCACAGAGTATTTGGATTTCTGATTGAACCACGTTGTTGTTCCTAGAAGTCTAATGTAAATATGGTAAACAGAAGGCAGTGCAACTTATCACGCTTATCTTAAATGTATTGAAATCCATGAATGTATTTAATAAAGTGTATGACAAATACATGATTGTATTTAATAAAATGTATGGCAAATCCATTAATGTATTTCATGAAATATTTTGTCTCCTAACATTCGTCGTACAATATCATGAATCATGATATTCTAGGGTTAAGTGCTCATCTTCGTTAAATTCTACACCAAATCCAGGGATGATATAGTATAGTTGACCTATCTATATTGCAATGTTAAAGTAAGTCAGAGGTAGTATTAATAATAGTAGTAATAGTAATAACAATGATAATATCGACGAATAAGGAGAACCGAAAACAAAAAGAAGTACCAAAGCATCTACACAAGAATGTGAAAAGAGACATAACATTCATAAAATAGGTGAAAATTTGATGGAAATGAGGACCGTCTGTTTGCATCTGTTACATCGATGACCTGACCAAAAACATACTTATATAGAGAGAATTTACTCCACAAAAATGACCAAGGATCTGTCGGTCTGGAGTCGGTTTGGCGGATTGACTGCGTTATTAATTGTTCATTGTTTACAAACCTTATAATCTGTATTAGTTTGCACTGTTGTATTATTAAACACATAGTCAAGGGTCTCATTTCCATTTGATAAAGGTTTCGTGTCTTTTCCCTTATTTCGATATTCAGCACGATATAGAGACGAAGTGGCTCCTATGTATGTCATTACTTTGTACATAAATAAATGATGTTCAAATCTAACATAATGCACTGTCGACCCTAACATTCATTTCGGGGCAAGAATTCCACATTTTGTGGTTTGACTCTAGTGGTGACTTTTGATTCAGAGCCCTAAAAATATACCAAATGCATAAAAAGAGAGCACGAAAGTTCCTGCACAAATTGTGACATTTTGGTTACAAACCCACATTGTTTTTGAGGCCAGGAATTTTGTAATGAAAGTCTTCTTCAATTCCTCATATTGGCAACACTTAGAGAGATTCAGATTTTTCGTTTTTCGATCTATTTTTCTTCTCGTCTCTTGGACAAAGATTTCATTGATGTATCAAAGCCATTCCCTTTAATTAAAACAGAGTAGGATTAAAAGAAAAAAAATTATTGTTGCCAATTTGAAGATTAAAATGTGATCAATTATCCCTCAAAAACACTGTTCTGAAAGGGGTATTTGGGCACTCCATAGAGGCCGAAACGAACATTCACTCCCCGTATGATAAAATTAAAACACTTTTAAAAGGGCACTCCAAACCTTTGTATAATTTAATTTCAATTGAAGCAACAGCAACAAGTTAGATAAACAGAATGGCGAAGTTTGAAAGAAATCGGATCAATAACAGAAAGTTATTAATGTTTGAAATATGAGATTACTACAGCTATGTGAATCTCAAATTGGCAATTTTGTCACTGGATTGTGACGTTGTGAAGGATAACTCTCCAGTTTGTAGTGTACAAAAATATCACTAATTTATGTTTTTTCTGGTTCATCGCATTCAAATAGGCCTACAGAGATTTATCTCCTTAAAAATCATGTAAACTGCTTAAATAATGATAATAATAATAATTGTGATAATTTATTTAATAACAGTAATTAAAAAATTAAAAAATAAAAAAAATTAAAAAATCATTTTTAAAAAGCGCCTTTTCATAAAACAAACAAAAAAATACCTATAAACAACATTTAAAAAATATTAAAATGCAGAGATTAATCTGCTTAAAAAGCATGTAAACTGCTATAATGATAATAATAACAATAATAATAATAGTAATAGAATCTCATTTACACAGCGCCTTTTCATAAAATATAAAGTATATAATACAGAAAATACATACACACAAAAAAGAACTTTATCATATATAGCTGGCATTAATTACAAAGAGGAATATTGAGAGAAATTAGAAAAGATGTGTGGCCAGACAGTTTTTGAAAGCTGCGAGAATATCGCAATTCTTTAATACAGGGGGTAAGGAGTTCCAGGTTTTAGGGGCAATCACAGAAAATGCCTTAATGTTACCAAAATATTTGTTTTAAAGTATTAAATCATAAATATCGATTACCCTTGTTGGTAAAACTTCTTCCATTTTTTCAACTCTGTGCGTTTGTTTAAATGGATCTTCACCACAAAACAGTGTAAAACCTTCATCATGTGTATACAGTTCGTCCCAGAAAAAACGAAACCGAGAATTATCGATGTTTTATCATAACTTAATCAAATTTATAATTGATAAATGACACATATTTGGAAAGCTTAGATCCTCCTCTTTTATGTGATGCAACTCATATAATACATATTTCACGCATAAGTGATTAAAATGAATTTGAAGAGAGGAAACCAAAAAGTCATTTGGCGGACGGTATCTGAATTTCAAGGAGAAAATCACATTTCTAGAAGGTTGGGTTTTTGCCCGTAATGTCTACCAATGAACCCTTCAAGAGATTCTGGGTTCACTCCGTGGATGTTCCCAAGGGTTTCGGACAGTATGGCTTCTCCTAGAGACATGTCTTCATCAGCTACTCTCAACTTCAAAGCAAAGAAGAGAGGAATATCACTGAGTGGGGAGCTCTCTTCCTGATACCTACCTGGCTACCTGGCTGCCACCGTCAGTTGCTGGCGATTGGCGACCACATCTGCACATCTTCTTGTTGTCTTTCTCCATTTGTTTCTGTCCTGTGCTAATCTTTTGGCTTCTGTATATGTCAGACCAGTCCATTCTTTGATGTTATCAAACCACTGCTTTCTCTGTCTGCCTCTTTTTCTTTTTCCTTCTACTTGGCTTTCTATTATTTGTGCTGCTAAGGGGCTCCCACTGCCACGCAGAATGTGTCCAAAGTAACCCAATTAGAGCCGGGCCACTTTTCCAAGGAGATCTTTTTCTGTGTTTAGTTCTTGTAGAACACTGAGGTTAGTTCTTTTGTCCTTCCAGCTGATCTTTAGCATTTTCCTCCAGAACCACATTTCTGCTGCCATGATGCGATTTTCCTCGGCTTTGAGCAGTGTCCAGCTTTCAGCACCATAAAGCAAAGCAAAGCACTCCAAACCAGCAAAACCCCTTCCTGATATGACCAGTCATATGCCATCTTTGCAACGGCGCAGGTCTTGCCCCTTCCCGCTTCTGCGACTAAGAGGACTCTGTTTGGTAGAAGTCTATTGACTCTCACCCGAAACATATCACTGATAGACTCAGGAAGAATCTCTCTCATACCCGCTCCAGCGCTCCTGTATTTTTGTTTACAAAGTACACGATAACGTTTGTAAACAGGTTCTTCAAATCAGCAAAATCTTCCGGATCCCACGGTTTTCTCTGTATCTGACATATTGCTCCGATTGACTCATTTTCTTTAGCGTGAACATTGCCAGCTCAAACCACTGACCTCTACCTCCTGAACGGATCATCGCACGTTCCCATTCACTATACGTTACGTACTATAAAGGCTGTATTGTCTGACCGTTCATGAATATTCATGTTTTTGCTAAACTCGGCAAAATGTTTGCTTTTACTAAATGGAAAAATTACGGTGGGGGGTTGGATGAAATGGACATAATGAAATAGGCAGAAGTGATCTATGATAATTCATGCTTTTTATGTTTCGTGTGCTCGACCTATAATCTTCAAATCGCTTGGTAAACTGAGTCCAAAGTTAGACTTGTTTCACATGTGTATTATAGGCAATGACGAGCTTGCAACCTATTTTGAAAAATTACGGTGGGTGAACTTTCAAAAGTCAATGAGACATGAGGGCTCCAATGAAAGAGCTAGTGATGACGTACGTCGGGGTGGATGTGCTTTTCGTTTAAACAAAAAAGAATTTTTAACGATTTTAAAAAAAAACGTCCATAGGCTAACATGTTAGGCTGCTGACTCTGAACATGCTCTGACGATAGGGGGCGTTGTGAAATGAGACTAACCGGAGCCATATGCAACATAATTGTCGATTTGTTTCTGCTCTCCCCCCCCCCCTTTAATAGTAATTATTCATGTAATCTTACAATCTTAGCAGGAGGATTAACGTTAGTGCCTTGTGAAGCAATAATTAGATCTCGTCACCGGCTGCTTGTGGTCACTGTCTATGACGGCAGGTGGGCGGGACGTTGTTCTTTTATTTAGAAAAGTCTCGTCCCCAGCCAGTTTTAGACACCAGCGAGGTCTTTAAATCAACTATAAATTTTATATCTAGACTCTGTTTTGAGAGAAATTAAAAGGGGAAAATAAATAATGCCCTTTTACGGTTACCTTAAGCCGGTCGTTAACAGTGAAAGGAAAAGAAAAAAAAAAGAAGATGAATAGTTCAAAAGTTAATTAATTTTTTTTCTTAAAAAAGAAACTCCTTATAATTATACTGTAAAGTTTATAATGGTATCAAAAGCCATTTGGTGGGGTACAAGCTGTTGAAGCTTAAAGTATGCACGGGGTTTATTTATTACGTTCGTTTATTACGTTTTTTTTTTCTTTTAAAATATTATATATAGCCGTTTGAGTCTGGGGCTAAAGTATCATTAGTTACACATTATCTGAATCCGTTAATTATGAGGTCAAGTTATATCGTCTGGAGTTACTGTTTTATTTTCGGTGTTGGTTTTGTTTGTTTTTGTTTTTTGTCACAGTAAGAAGGCTGTATTAATACTTTGTGTAAAAGGCTGCCACGCCATGATTTAGAATAAGTGATGGGAGGGGTTTCGAACATGACAGCATATATTATGCTTATGTGTATGAATGTGGTTGATAGTGTTGAAGGGTGGGGTGATGGTATGTGTGGTATGTTTTCCGGTTCCGATGTTTGCCTGTACTTGTTTAATTTGCAATCTAACTTGAAAGTGTTTGTTTTTCCTAGAGTTGGAAA
Organism: Strongylocentrotus droebachiensis; assembly: GCA_035222895.1. Lineage (NCBI taxonomy): Eukaryota > Metazoa > Echinodermata > Echinoidea > Camarodonta > Strongylocentrotidae > Strongylocentrotus > Strongylocentrotus droebachiensis. The sequence goes on from JAVYIG010006168.1 coordinate 60,331, forward strand.
TGCATCAAGCTTCCCATTTACTGTGAAACTGTCACCACTATGTACATTTCTAAAGGTTCTTTGTTACAGGTATAGATTCATAGTTCTTGATGTCGGTTAATTTAAAATTACTCTCAATTAATGTCAGAGGACTGAGAGATAGAGTCAAAAGAAAGAAGATTTTTCAGTGGTGCAAAATGTCGGCAAATATGATATTCTTGCAGGAAACCTTTAGCACAGAAGACATTGAATACAGTTGGAAGGGTGATTGGGAAGGCTCAATGTTTTTTAGCCACGGGAGTAACCACAGTAGGGGGGTTATTGTAATGTTTAAACCAGGTATTACTTTTGTGGTGGAAAAAACCTTAATTGACGAAGGGGGAAGATACGTCATCATTAAAGGCAAATGTCAAGGCGAAAAGCTAATATTAGGAAGCGTGTACTTTCCCACAAGGAATAAAGAAAACGCCCAATGTGATTTTCTGTCTGATCTAAATAAAATAATTTGTTCTGTATTTAGTCAAGAATATTCCTTGATAATTGGAGGAGACTTCAATGTTATTATGAATCATAATTTGGATTACATGGGTGCAAGTAATATTTCGAAAAGCAAATATAGGGACTCATTATTAGACTTTCTTGATAAGCTTGATTTAATTGATGTGTGGCGTAAGCGTCATCCTAATAAGAAAGAATTCACATTCAGACAGAAGCAGCCATTAGTTCAGAGTAGATTGGATTATATCTTCATTTCTTCGAAAGTAGACAAGTTGATAAGAAAGTCTGAAATTTTGCCTTCTATTACACCTGACCATGCTGGAGTTAGAATAGAATTTAACAATTTAGTCGATAGTTTTGTTTATGGGAAATCGTATTGGAAGTTTAATAGTAGTCTATGTAATGAAAAAGATTTTGTAGATGGGGTAAAAAAGAAGATTTCTGAAATAGAGGAAACTTGGCGGAATCAAATAACGAGCAAAATTAAATTTTGGGATTTTATGAAAATGAAATTAAGAGAATATATAATGAAATTCTCCCGTGAAAGAGCAAAACTCAGAAGAGTCCACACTGAAAAATTGGAAAAATTAATTAAAAATCTGGAATATCGATTGACGATCAATATTGATTGTCATAAAAGTATTCAGGATGAAATTGACATGAAAAAAATGGAATTAGAGAAGCTTTTCGACTATTCACGTCAAGGGTTAAAAGTCCGTTCAAGGACAGAATGGTCTGAAGAAGGAGAAAAAAATTCAAAGTTTTTTGAACAATTACTAAAGTCAAATAAAAGGAAAAGTGTGATTAAGGAGATATATAATGAAAATAAGGAAACTGTGAGTGATGGCAAAGGGATTTTGAAGATTATCAGGGAGTTTTACGAGAATTTATATGCATGTAAAAATGGTGAAATTACAGAGGATATTGAAAATATGTTCTTAAATGAATTACCCAAATTAAGTAAAGAAAATAAAGAGTATTGTGAAGGCAAGATAACACTGGCAGAATGCTATCAGGCAGTAAAGGAAATGAAATGGAACAAATCACCAGGCAATGACGGCTTCTCGACTGAGTTTTATTTCACGTTCTGGCCAATTTTAGGGAAAACAATAGTGGAGGCTTTTAATGAAAGTTTTGAAACAAAAATGTTATCAAACTCACAGAGACAGGGGGTAATTACACTAATTGAGAAAGAAGGCAAAGACCCTTTGTACATGAAAAACTATAGGCCAATTACTCTCTTAAATGTAGATTATAAAATATTGTCGAAAGTATTAGCTACAAGGGTAAAGGAGGTATTGGAGGATATTATTCATTACGATCAGGTGGGCTATGTTAAAGATCGGAATATTGGGGAAGCGGTTCGGTTAATTGATGATACATTCTTTCAGTCCTTGTATCAGCCTGTAGGCTTTTTAATTGCCGTAGATTTTGAAAAGGCATTCGATTGCATTTCCCATAAACTTTTATTTAAAGCTTTGGAACAGTTTGGGTTTGGTAAAGTTTTGTGTTCTTGGGTTAAAACCCTCTACACTAATGTTAGCAGTTGCGTGATGAACGGGGGACACTCAACAGGATATTTTGGAATTAATAGAGGGGTAAGACAAGGTGACCCCCTATCTCCATATTTATTTGTAATAGTTATCGAATTACTAGCTCGTTATATTAGGAAAGATGAGAGCATTAAAGGGGTAGGATTCGGGAATAAAGAAATAAAGCAAGTTTTGTATGCCGATGATATTACATTGTTTTTAAAAGATATGGATTCAATTAATAAAGTGAAGAAAGTTTTCAAAAACTTTGAAAAATTAAGTGGGTTGAAGATAAATATGGATAAGACAAATTTTATGTGGTTAGGAGAGGAAAGTGATAGGCCGGGTTTACCTTTTTTTGGACATAGGGTACAACATATAAAGATCCTAGGGGTATATTTCGCACGTCATTCCAAAATAAAAGATGATTTGAACTATAAGGAAATTTTGAGCAAAATCAAAAGACTAATCGGTTGGTGGAAGCAACGAGATTTAACGATGTTTGGCAAAATTAAATTGTTGAAGATATATGTATTTTCAAAACTAAATTATGTTTCGTCTCTTATGACAGTCCCACAAAACATTTTTGAAGAAATCGAAAAGATTTCTTTTAATTTTATTTGGGGAGGGAGAGACAGAATAAAACGGAAAATATTATATCAAGATTACTGCGCTGGGGGACTCAGAGTAACGAATTTTAAGATATTTATCAAGACTCAGAGAATAATGTGGATCAAACGGTTGCTCTATGGAGAAAAGTATTCAGGTTGGAAAGTAACCTTTGACCACTTTTTCAGATCACTGGGGGGTCGAATTATATTTCTTTGTAATTATGATATAAATAAAATGGACTTGAAGGGTATACCATCTTTTTATAAAGACATGTTGAAGGCATGGCAAGAATTAGATAAATGCAGACACTTTGGAGAAAATAAGAATAATCCGATTATATTTAGCAATAAGTGTATATGTCTCAGCAATAAAACATTTTTTGATGTCGAACTAGTTCAGAAAGGTATACTTCAAGCATCAGATATAATTGTCAGAGGTCATTTAAAACCGATCTTACATTTTTTAAATTTGGGTTTTGAAACTAAAAGCTTGCTTAGAATTCAAAAGATCTTTTCAGCAATTAGAAACGATTGGATACAAAGTGATTTTATGGAAGTGGACACTGAAAATTTTGAAATAGAATTGATGATATTTGGACGTTTACAGAAACTATGTGATATAAAATCTAGGCGGTTATATGATTACTTCACTGAAGACCTTCAAAAAGAGTATACATTACATGTTACAGATGGCAACTGTCAATTTGATCTTGGAATGACGGAGTTGAAAGAAACATTCACAAGGATGAAATGTGCAATGCTTTGTAATAAACATAGAGAGTTTCAATACAAACAATTACAAGGGGCTGTATATACGAAAAGAGAGCTCTTTAAATTTGGTTTTGAGTCAGACCATTTTTGTTCCTTTTGTAGACTAGAAGTAGAGACATACCAACATTTATTTTTAGATTGTCTTAAAGTTAAAAGATTATGGCAGGAGGTAATTCAAAAGTTACATTTAATCGAAATTGACATTGATGATTGGAAACCCATTTTTATGGGAATATCCGGCAATACTGCGAGAATATTTGTAATAAATTGTATCATATTTTTAGTAAAGTATATCATTTTTATTTCTAGAAAAGAAGGAACTTTGCCATCTGTACAGAAAACAGTACATATGCTTAAAAATTACAGAGACGAGGAATACAAAATGGCTTTCAAAAAGGGGAAACTGGGGATGCACTTACAGAAATGGGAACAAATCGATGCATTTTTACTTTAATGGATGTGGGTATTATTATTATTTATTAGTATTATTAATTCTCTCTCGTGTACAGGTGGACAAACCGGAACAGGTTGCATGCAGTGTGTGTGTCGGCGTGAAGGGGGTATGATGAGATGGGTGGGCAAAAGGAGGGGGGGTGGGTTAAGAGTTTGTGTGGTGTGAGTTGAGGGAACAGGTTGCATGCAATGTGTGTTTGTATGTGTGTTTATGTGTGTGAAAGGTGGTGTGGTTGGGCTAGAGGGGAGGGGGGGTGTGAGAGTGTTGTGATAGGATGGTAATATGTAACTTTAAACCTTCCTCTACTGTTATTTTGATTATACACTGTTACATGCAAGACTTTTTTTTTCCTTTTTTTTTCTCTATGTTCATTGATTGATGTAACTTATGAAATGTCTTGTATCAAAGATCTTGTTTTATATTGCTTATCTTGATAATTTCTTGTTATGTGAAATTATGAGGAAGGAAATAAAATATCATTTAAAACAAAAAAAATCTACACTTTAAACCTTCCTCTACTGTTATTTTGATTATACACTGTTACATGCAAGAATTTTTTTTTTTTTTTTCTATGTTCATTGATTGATGTAACTTGTGAAGTGTCTTGTATCAAAGATCTTGTTTTATATTGCTTATTTTGATAATTTCTTGTTATGTGAATTTCTTGTTATGTGAAATTATGAGGAAGGAAATAAAATATCATTCAAAAAAAAAAAAAAAAATATGCAAGTCTCGGTCTTGTAATAGTCAATCAGATGTTTCCGCAGGTAGGCTATTGTAGTAGCTCTTGCTCTAATATTTCATAGGAAGCTTCTGTTAAAAACGAGAAAAATGTTAACTGTAAAAGATGGAAACAGAAGAATCTTCATTACAATAAGCAAATTTCAGGTAAATGTTAATCTAAACGATTTTGCGGATTAATTTCCCTTTACTGATTTCCTCTCGAACAACTATAAATTGGGGAAAGTCACAATCATAAAGACTTTTAAAAAAATCAACCTAAGACAATTTTAAAAGCCTTGTGCATCATCTATTCAAACGTGCGAATATTACAGTGACGTAATCCGAACATGATTTCTTAATGCTGTACTAAAAGATGAAGGAGTTATCTTTAAGTTGATTTCTTGAAAGTCTTTGCCATCATGTTGAAAAACAACGACTGCCTTCAAAAAATAAAATGTTATTAATTATCACCACCATTCTGGACAAATTATTGTCCCAGTAGGGTGGTCGTCAAGTTGACAGTACTGTTGTGCGGGGAAGGAACTCGGGTGAAGTCAACCAATCTTTGACTATTGTTGTACAGTCTGGAGAAATGGCAATGAAAGCCAGCTAAATCGTCTCCAAGTCCTACAGAGTAGAGTGCTAAGGTCCGTTTTAGACGGAAATAATCGTTTCAATAGAGCCACTTTGTATAACACGCTAAAGGTCGATAAGCTCGACGAAAGGTGGAATAAGCAGTCAATTTTACTTGTATTCAAATTAGTTAATAACATATCCCCACCCTCTCTATGCTCACGGTTCCATCTTAAATCACACCACTACCTGTTACGTAATATCAATTGTCAAATTCAACTGCCACGGCCACATATAAATTTTTCAATAACCTACCGGCAAACATCCGATTAGAAAAAAGCCCGGCAGCATTCGCACGTTTTATATCCCTCTCTTAAATAGTACACCCCTCCATTGTTTCTGTTTAATATCCAAGTAATTTTTAATTCATCCTATTTGTTTTCATCTTATTATGAGGCCTTGCTGAAAAGTAGCTTCTAGCTGATAGTAGGCTTTTTAACCGTGATTAAATATATAAAATACAAATACAAATACAGACTTAAGTTATAGACGAAATCACAATGCATCAAGTTGACAAATTCAGACCATCGTAATTTACATTGATAAGATATTTACCTTCATCTTGCAAGATGTCTGGAAAATGCTTCTCAGCAAGGAAAACGAGGCCAGCTTTAAGTAGCGCTTTCTTCAGTCGAAAGGGTAACTCCGAAGGAACCACTCCTTGGCGCCATTCAAACAGCATGTCCGTGTTCCCTTTACACGTAACCATCCCTTCTATCCTGTTCGAGGCAGCATACCTATCAAGGACGCTCTCCGAAAAACCGAGCTCTCGACCAATAGCGCACATTTGGTCATCGCTTTCGATGTCTCTCGCCAGACTTCTCAAATTACTCCCGTGTTTATCAACACTGTCACTGCACACTTTGCAAACAACGAAAGGGAAGAGATGGCATTTTGTTATTATTATTATTATTATTATTATTATTTGCAGAAGGATAGAGGCTCCACATAATCCTAAATTTAATTTCGCTCTGTTGATTATGCATTCACATTTTTTGGAAAAAATGATAGAATTTCAACTTAAACATGTTAAAGTAAACTGAATAAAGGAAGGAGATGAGAATGGTGCACTTACGATTTTCTGCCATCTCTTGAACATCTGGGAAGTACTGATCTGCAATCATGACGAGTCCAGATTTAACCAGAGCTCCTTTCAAAGAAGCACGTTGATCCCGTTGTCTCACCTTCTGACGCCAATCTAACAGCATCATGCGAGTCCCTCTGCTGGTTTTACTTCCCAGTGCCTCGTTTGTGCCAAGGTACCGGTTTATGTCGGCCCTTGAGAAGGCAAGGGCCACACCGAGGTTCTCAATCTGAGCATCTGATTCGATGTCCTCAGCAACGTTGTCGATCTCTTCAGCGGACAACGGTTTGCAGGAACCCTGTACAAAGTCAATGACACTTTCAGAACTTGATTCTCCTCTTACTTCCTTTCCCGTCGCCACAGCATTCAGTTCCTGCTCGTTTCCATTGTCACTGTTCCTCGCAGTGGTTGCTGGATCCGTTTTATCGGGGAGAGCTTCACAGCATGGCCTGGAGAAGGAATTTGTCTCTACCGCGACCGCACTTCTACGTGGATGTTCTTCTCTTTGTCCGATTGAATCCATGTTCGGGATCAATTGAATCCATGATCCTGAGCCGGGTAAAATGTCAAAAAATATTTTTCTTCTGTTTACCATGGCTATTCTTTTACATGCTGAGCTTACTGATTGAGCTGAATAGTCACTAGACACAAGATCAGTACCATCACAGTTCGCTTTGTTGACAGCATCAACGGTCTTTTCCAGAGCCGAATTGCCTGCAAATTAATAACAAAAAATGATGACCGTAAATTGTGTTACTCGGTGGCCGGGTCAGTGGCAGGTCCAGGATTCTATTGCGTGATTGAGGGCGTGGGCGGGATCATTGCCCGGAGCACTCGGTTTTATTGGGGGAATGAATTACACATTTCAAAGCCACCTATTGGGGGACGTATGGGAGGGTCCTTTTTACAGGTTCTTTTTTGCCTTTACTTTCTTCCTTCATTTCTTTTTCTTTCTTCCTCCTGTAGCTCCGTTGATTGCCCTATCTGAATTACTGTCATATAAACGTATAGACATACATGTACCTTGGCTTGGCAGAGGCAACCTTAACCTTCATGAGTTTCATACCTGTTGCACACGAGGCGCCATTTGCCTTTTACAGGCTTGATTAGCGCAATTGAATTTACAACGAATGAAACTTCGTCACGGGCATGGTCATGACCATGGGTTGGGCAATGTAGTCACCTGAAAAATATGCTCGAACGTTTCTCTCTCTTTGTTCTGCCTTGTTAAGCCTGTCAAGTAGGTTCTTCGTGGCATCTTTACATGAAGGTTGTTCATTTCGCCATCTTCGGAGCAGTCTCATCGAAGCCTTCTCTGTATTCGATTCGCAGGTAGTCAATGCCTATCAAAATCACACAAAGAAAGTGATGTCAAACATGGACGTTATAATATTGATCTATGCAAGCATTACTGTATTAGAAGCACTGCCGCGAAATCCCCTCCAGCGCCATCTCAGGTCAGGTGTAGCAGCAGTTTACCGCGTCTTATTTTTTCGTACCACAGCGAGCCCAGATTCCAGTATGAACTCATTTTCATACATAACAAGCTACGAAAGCTTGCAAAGAGGTCACAAACAATTGGACTTTGATTATTAATTGCTTTGCCTCACTATCTAAAGAACCAACGATGGGTTGATGAAAAGTTGATTTTGTTTAATTACTTTCACCGTATTAACAACCCTACCGGATTCCATGCGCGCATGCGCTGGTTTCCTTCGCGAGTGCGCATGCGGAGGTTTCCTTCGCGAGCTCAATCTGGGCTCGCTATAGTGTACGAAAAAATAAGACGCGTCCCGTAATCCCTGCTTCCCTATAGCCGCGCCGTTGATTCTCGCATCAAGTCCTCAAATTAGATACGCACTGTTGGCTAGCCTATAATCTAGGCGGAGTGCCGAGATTTTTTCTTTGCTGCTAGACTAACCTTAAGCAGAACGTCTGATACGGCGAGACTACGAACCGTGAGCCGCGCACCGCCTATAATCACTGGTCTAGCTTTAGTCGTTGTTTTTTTTATCATCGACCATGAATCTGTGGCAGTTTTCGTACGAAAACTGCCACGGATTCATGGTCGATAATAAAAAAAACAACGACTAATGGTAGACCAGTGATTATAGGCGGTGAGCCGCTTCGCGACTCACGGTTCGTAGTCTCGCCGTATCAGACGTTCTGCTTAGGGTTAGTCTAGCAGCAAAGAAAAAAGCTCGGCACTCCGCCTAGATTATAGGCTAACTGTTGGCAAGTTGAAAATAAGATGGCGCAGTGCAAAAAAAACGGTAAGCTAAGGCAAAAAGTTCATCGACGGTCCAGTATTGCTTTAAAGGGATCGTTTAACATTGTTAAATCTGAGATACACGGCCCTACGTGTTATCAGTGTCTGTGATATGGTGTAATATTGAAGCCCTCAAAAAATCGCGCTTCAAAATGATCAAGAAGTGCCTCAAAAAAGTAAAAATCTTTGAGTGACCGGTTTTACCATACTCGTTTTCCTCAATAGACTGTAGTGTTATGAAAACCGTCAGGCGAACGGTTTTCAAAATTTGTAATTCCAATCATAAATATCTTGATAATCAGACAGGCGATCGGCTGGTAAAAGTCATGGGGTTTCTGACTGACATAAAGGTTTATAATTATCATTGCATCATGAGCTAAATCCAGAATTTTGTTTCAGAATCTGAGACAAAGTTACCGGATCCCTTTAAAACAAAGGATCGAAAACCGTAAGAACGTCAATGAAGTGCTGTGCAAGACAGCAGTCTCTTTCTTTAATCTTAAAAATAATACCCCCCCCCCCCTCCCCATGCCTCCTTAATTTTTTTAAATATTTTCTTGATATCAATTTTTTAAACTATTAGTAGGAGACCAGCCTGTAGGTCCCGTGACCAATCTCTGGGAACAAAGGTTTGAAAGTGCTTTTGTGTTCCCTGATGAATACCGAACAATTTTGACTTGGACTGCCTCCTTGAAAATCCCAGGCATTTTCGTGAGGGGCCAACAAAGGTCAAACAGGGGTCAACATTCAAATATATTTCAATCTTGTCGATATGCATATTAAATTACTCGTCTGGTCATGAGGATTCCAGAAATGTGTAGTTTGCTATACCTACGACCTTAAATGAGGGCGCTATGGTAAAAAACGTTGAAAGGTCAAAAGGTAAATGCACTTTAGACTGGTGGTCATATTCACCAACACAGTTAACATTGTCCGATTCTGATGATTTTAGTGTCTAATAATATGTTTTCTGAAATAAAAAGTTCAACTAAGCAACTTTTAAAATCAAAAGTGGTTGCCATGACCTTGAAATTTCCCCGAAACCCATGGATAAGAAGTTGTTAAATGTTTGTCACCGAAACGGAAGCCATTTTGAATGTTCATGGTCAATTAGGTGAGCCCTTTTACTTTTGAAAGTTGTATAGTTGAATTTTCCATGTCAGAAAACATATTATTAGACACTAAAATCATTAGAACCGGACAATGTTAACTGTGTTGGTGAATTTGACCACCAGTCTTAAGTGCATTGACCTTTTTACCATGGCGACCTCATTTAAGGTAGGAGGTATAACAAACCATACATTTTTGGAATCCTCATGACCAGACGAGTAATTTGAAATGCAATTTGATAAGGTTAACTGTGTTGGTTCATTTGCAGCCACTGATTTATGGAATAAATTGCCGGAACACCTTAGAAATATAGAAACATATGAAAAGTTCAGAAGTAATTTGAAAACATATCTTTTTAGCAGTTTGTAAGATCAAGGAGATTTTAGAGATGGAGACTCAACTGGCAACAAATTATTCCAAGCAGCTGCCGTTTTCTATGGTTGCACAATATAATCTACTGGTGTGTTATTACCTTTGATGTCCGAGGTTCGAAGCCGCCAATATCATTGAAAAGCTTGAGTAGTGATATTTGTCACAAAGAAATATCCTTAATATTTCACTTTTTATATGAACTAACAAGGGGAAAATCGAACAGATGATAAAATATGAATACAAAATCCTAATTGTGTCAAGAAATTTGCTTACATTGTTTGATAGCAGCTTTAATTCACAGTCCTAAATCCTGCAATTTGACACTTTTCCGATTACTTGCGGATCACGAAAATAAAAAGTGAATATGTTCATGTATAGTTCTTTATGATGTAATATGTCAGATTAGTGCCCACACATGCCTATTCGAGTAATTTTGATTAATATTTCAGAAAAATTTACTCCATTTCCTTTCGCTTGCCTCCTGTAAAGGTAAGCACTGTGTACTGCTCGTATTATCAGACGAGTGGTCGCGAAAAGTAATTATCATTACAAAAGAATATTTCCCTTTTAAAGTGGCCCGTTAATTCGTAGCTAGGCAGGAATCTTTTGTCTAGGTATCTGCAAGGAAGACACATGCCTGACATATTTTCTACTGGCGGCATCGAAGATGATACAAAGAGAATGAGCTAGATAGGACTCCATCTCTTAAAACCTCTTGGTAAGATCTCACAATTATGAACCCAGTGTAATATTTACGCCCCTTTTCCTTCTGTTTTGTAAAGCGCAAAGAGACATCCAATTATGCCTATGTGTTATGAGCAATACGAAAAAGTTTAATCATTATTAGTCAATTTCTGCCGAAATAGAGTAATGTTGTATCTAACGCTCCGACCATACTAGATATTAGACAAGGTTTAATATAAAGGCGTTTAGATTAATGCCCATATAGTAGGTCGGACACATGAGTGCCCTTTAACGAGAGGGCTTTTTTAAGCAGTGCAAATAATGTAGAAATTGGTATAAAGTATTTTCTTTGTTGATAGGTTCAAGTGATGTATCCATCTAAAAAATCTTACTTCTTCAACTTCGTCGAATGAGTAGCCGAGAACATGGCCAAGAACGACAAAAGATCCCATAGTTATTTGATGTGAAATCGCCCACAGCTCGCCATCTGTCAGATCATCTGAGGAAGACGACGACAACGACAACGTCGATTCTGATGACGACAATGTCGGAGCCCGAGCCATCACGGATATTGTTTGTTCATAATATGTGCCTTCATGTCATCAGTGTTTCATGAGTGCCAATATCCATACTACAGAATATGCATGCGGATTCGAGTACCAAATCAATTGATGATCAAATCTTATTCCTGCATGTACCTCATTAAATTCAAATTAGACTCAAAATAATCGGCGATAATGTTCAGCTTCTCTTCAGTTGTAACAATTAATGATACCAGTGGCCTGGAATTTCCTTATGGCTTTTAAAATAGATCCATACACAACATACACAGTGCCTCGAAGCTTTTACAGACAGCACATTACAATTATTACACTGATCATCGGATCAAAGCCTGCCAATACAATTTTGAAATCCCTTTGGATCATTCGAGCAAGTCGCCATTTTAAAGATGCGCATGTAATGTCGATCAAATCACATCGACGTTCGCGTCCTACATCAGACCGCATAACACCATACAATAAAAGGCCTACCGATTCCTCACTTGTGAAAGAAACAATTATTTTTCGAAAAGGAAGTAAACTGTCAGCGGCAATAGCGTCTGCCGACGGCTGCAAAAAAAGTTCAAACAACAATCATGAAGAAAAAAAATCGTCTTCCTTTAGGCTTTGATCTAAGAGGATGCAAGCTGTTTATGATTGTTGGCCTTGAAACTATTATACTGGTACTTTTGTCCATCAAGTGTACATCACAAATGTATGTTTTTTTATATAAGATACCAGGATACGGATCAAGTTTAAATTCCTCTTTGGATCCCGGATTTAAAGTAGCGCCCCATGAATCATCGTCAAGGACAACAAGAGTGCGGTAACACATTTGGAATGGATTTTTTTTTTATACTGGCAGGCAAAAAGGGATCATCTTTTCCTCTTTTTTTTCGATTTACGGACTAGACTCTAAAAATGTAACCGGCGTTGTGCAACCCCCCCCCCCCCCCCCCCCTCTCTCTCCCCCTTCACAGCATCCTATATTCGGCTATGATTTGACAAGAGCGATTGTCTGTGTGTAAACAATGTATGATTTGTCATCGCTATTTTTCCAAAGCATCTGCTGCCACAAACTACATTTACATGTCAAAAACTGTCTGACTGTCAACAAATTGAAAACTTGTCTAAAGACACATTTATTCAAAATTTGCTTTTTGATGAATAACTTACTCTAATCACCTGTCCCTACCCTCTCAAAATTGTGCCCTCATATTCCATAGCCTAGGGAGACAACAAATTGTTGCCAAATTAATCCTGTAATATCCTGGGGGTCGCAACTGGCCTACCAGCGTCCCAACTGCACTGGATCCAAGAAGATAAGCTGGTTCTCAAACTCCTATATGATCCGTGTTTTCGTAAAAGATGGGGCTGAGTCTGGCCTCTTTAAAATGCTGACAAACAAAATTAACAATAGCAAAAATAAATATTAAAAAAAAAGAAATGGTCATCAGGATTAGAGGGAAATTGGTATAAAGAGCGGAAATGGAACACAATGTGACTGAATTCACGTTTCGTAATACCGTGTTTACACTAGGGGAAATTGTGGTCGCAGTTCGGCCTTTTGAGCTCATGCAGGGCTTGGAATGCCGTGTTCTTCTAGAAATTGTTTTATTGACCGATATACAACAAAACTTAGAAAAGTCCCTAGAAAATCATCCCCGGACAACTAGGGCTCCATGGGACAACCATCCCAAGGAAATCTCGTTCAGATAATATCCCCTGTGAAACTATCCCAAAGCAATTGCCTACTTGATGAAGCTTTCCCCTCCTGAATCCTAGAGTAGTTATGTGGGTATTTGAACTAATTGTTCTACGGACTGGCATCGATTATGTTCAGGACTAAGATTCATTTAATCGTAACATTTTCTTCACTTATCAGGATAATATTCGTCATACAACCCCTCTTTGATGTAACACTCTTATGAATTTCCTTTTAGATCCCCAAAATCAACTTCGAGAACGCTTCAGGAAGCAGTGGCTCATCCACAGAGGTCGTTGAAGCCGGTCTTCATAGCAACGAGATGCCCCTCGAACTCGATGTCGCGAACCTGCCGACATCGCAGTCGAGCACGTGCTTTCAGCTTGATCGCCGTGGTCGTATCCGCTTCATAATGTACCAGATCGCCTCCTGTCTTCGGCAAGTCGTCGAACATTCAGAAGACGCCATCGTCGATGAAGATATCAAGGGAGAATGGATGCGGATCGCGTTCGTGGTCGATCGCTTCTTCATGTGGTTGTTCGGCCTCAGCACCGCCGTGGCTACGTGCGGTGTTTTGCTTCAGGTTAAGGAATAGTGTTCATCCATCTCTCTATCTCTATCTCTCTCTCTCTCTCTCTCTCTATCTATCTCTTCATTTTAAGAACAGAGATTGCAAAATGTAATAGTTTCGTAAGGATTTCAAGAAAATTCCAATGACAATTCATTTTTGTTTAATAATAGGCCAAAGAGCATTAAGGTTTACTCTCATCGTGTTACTACCTTCTTCCAATCTGCTTAACGGTTCATCCATCTGTGCTCATTAAGTTTCCATCATTTTACATGATAATCATTCTTTATGATTACGAAATGCTACATCATGTTCAAATTCACTTTCAACTTCAATATAAATGGATCAAACTATACAAAAAAACGTTTCAAAACAATACACCTTTATTTCTTAGTTTTAAGGTGGATATACTCTACATAATATAACCGATTAAATACGATGGTAAATTTCATGGTAGTATGATGTTTTATAAGGACAAAAAATTTGAGAAAATGGTTTTATATTGTTGCAAAAAAGGGTCTTATGAATATGATGATATGTATCCTTTTTCTAATGATTCGTATCAATTCACTGGTGTAGTATTATTCTTACTGAAAAATAGTACTAAATGTTGATCACAATTCTCGGCACCTTTGACAATTTTTGCCATAAGTTCTTGGGCAAGTCATGAGGAAAAAATCAACTAGATATTTAGATAGATATTTATTTTTTCCGGCAACCATGTGGAAATATGCTTCCCACCAGCATTGCAATAACAGAAGAAACAGAGTACAATATATGAAACATGCAAAACTACACGACCATGTCAATTTTGTCAACAAGTTAAAAAGTATCTTTTAATATAATGTTATACATCTTTATGAACTTTTTTTTTTTTAATGAAATGCGCTACGTAAAGGATACTTTTATTTGTTATATCATTGTATTAATTATTATAATCATTCAACACAAGTTTTATCGACTGAAGTACATGTATAGTCAAACATTTTTTTAAGTATTTTATGGAATGTGCCTTCATTCTTATTTTTAGTATTTATTGTTATCAAGCCACAGAGCATTTGGATATCTGATTGAACCACGTTTTTGTTCCTAGAAATCTAATGTAAATATGGTAAACAGAGGGCAGTGCAACTTATAACGCTTATTTAAATGTATTGAAATCCATGAATGTATTTCATTAAATTTATTACGAATCCATGAATCATGTATTTCATAAAATATTTGTCTCCTAACATTCGTCGTACAATGTTGTGATGACATCGGGCTCTTACAGGGGTTTGATTTATCATGAATCGTGGTATTCCAGGGTGAAGTGCCCATCTTCATCAAATTCTACGACGAAACTTTCATGAATTTGACGATGTATTTAAGTTAAATCAAATTATCAGTGAAAGCAAAGTAGACCTATCTATTGTAATGTTACAATAATTCATAGTTTATATTAATGATATAATAATAACAATGATAATATCGACGAATTAAGAGCACCGAAAAAAAGTTTCATAGCGATTACAAATAACAGAATGTGAAAAGAGACATAAAATTAATAAATAGGTGAATATGTTATATTTCTGACGGAATCAAAATGTTTAAATGGATCTTTTGAAAGTGGCACGACAACTTAATTCTCTGATGTAAAGGGTATCATTTCCGAGGACTGTCTGTCTGTTACACATCAGTTACATCGATGAGACCGCCACAAGACCGACAACACACCTGAAGAGGACTTTACAAAAAATGACCAAGAATCGGTCGGTCTGGAGTCGGTCTCGAGTCGGTTTAACTGATGTATTACTTGTTCATTGTTCACAAACGGTATTACCTGTATTAGTTTGCACTGTTGTATTATTAAATACAACAGTTAAGAGTCTTATTCCCATTTGATAAAAGTTTTGTGTCTATTTCGTTATTTCGATATACAGCAAAATATAGAGACGAAAACGTTCTTCTGTATAACATAATTTGTGTACATAACTGTTGATGATTGATGTTTAAAATGTTTAATGATGTTCTTCTGAAATTCTTCGTAGGCTGCACTCAAATAGTAGAGTGGCAAATGCCATAGGTTCTGCATTCTCGGTATGCCTGCATAAGATTAAAATGGAAATAGAATTGATCATTAAGACAAGTCGTTCGGATTCAATATCACGGATAAATTCAAGGCCGTCTACAATAAGATAGAAATATGTTAAAACTTCAAACTTTGGTATCAATATTTCGGGTTTGAATATGACTGGCATGTCTGAAATATACAGAACATAACGAAATGACAACATTTTGCTTGATATATATATTCAGCCTATATGATCTACTCTCATCAACATATATAAACGATCTCAATTTTGACAGAAAAAATACAAAAACACAAAAAATCAACAACTACAACAGACACATACAAAAACAAGTAAGGTTGTGAAAATTTGAAAGGGATTATTCTCGAAAGATATTCGTTAAACTCAGAAGTTCTGAACTTATTTAATGACTTTAGGCTTCCGGTAAAAATACCCTATCTCTCTCTCTCTCTATCACTTTCTAATACTCTCTCTCTCTCTCTCTCTCTCTTATAAGATCGATCAAAAAGGAAAAGTGAAAAGCAGAGGAAGGGAACAATATGAGCCTCGGTTGTACTTTTCTATTGAACTGTCCGTGTTCTATAATGTTACATTATTTCTGTTTTCCATAAGCGCCAAGCAGAAGAATCAATTATCATCATATTAATATTATCGCTATCATCATCACTGTCATATTTTTTCAAATATATATAATATGGAATATACATACATGGCGTAATGTCACCGCAATCGTGCCATCAACTGTAGAGATTTCGCCGAGATATTCTTCAAAGTCTCCCCCTTCGTGGGTGCCGCAGTACTGAAAACTGTATAGAAAAGAAAGAGCCAATCAGCAAACAAACAGATTGTGATAGTTAGCATGGCAAGTTCATCAATAAAGATTTATGGACGCTCACAGTTATCGCGTAAATGTATTTTTTTGCTATTCAAGGACATTAATTTGAAATTTCTTAATTTGTTTTTATAATAAATATATATATACCGTATATATTATTGGGGGAGCATTGCAAAGAGCAACCACATTACCTTAAATGCCTTCGCTTTTCATTTTATTTTCTTGTCCCCATCAAGTGGATTTCCTGAAGAAAGGGGAGGAGACTTGAAGGCCTAGCTTATCATTGATAGCCATCACTAGAACCCCTTCTACAAATAAATAACATTAGAGTCAGTTGTGCCTAGTATTTTGCTTTCTAATATGCATCGCTTCTGCTCCCCAAATTGAAGCTTTTTTTTTCTAACATTGTAGACATAGTTACGAATATTGCTACAAAACCTACTCGATTTCCCTCATGCTAGGTATCCGCCTCAGTCTGGAAACGAATGTCTTCATGATATTCGAATGCAGATTGACGTTGTACAATTCCAGCTTCTCCAAGAGGGGTGCGTCTGCTTCTAGGCTGTAGATAAACGTTTTGGCGCATGAGATCGACATCTGACCGCTGCATCCACTCACAAGGAGACTGCGTAGCTGACGATTGCACTCCCCAAGTCCTACCGTGACCGAGTCCAGGACCTGCCAAAGATTGTCGAAGTTTGGACTACTCTCCACTCTGAGGCTTTGGACGTTGGGTACGGCAGTGATCAGTGAGGAATGGTCATTTGAGTTGTCGAGGGACCCAAGTGTGAGGCGCTTGATGAAAGGAAGCGTGGACAATTTGGGATTTTGTAGACAGCACTCCCATACCTTCATCTCTTCCAGATTGGTGCAAGATCGCAGACCAAGCCAAAAGGTTCGTGTCAGGTTTTCCCGCAAATGACAATACATGATATCCACAGACGTGATCTATATGATTAAGAACAACATGGCATATCGCCGAAATGCAAATTAAATAGAAGGGGGGAAATGTAGCCATAGCTTTATAAACGAAACTGATTGTAATAACACTCAAATAATATGTGTTATCAGCATTGAAAGTATGAATGGAACTTTTCAGGGACAACATGGAGCATATATTCATTATTGTCATCATCGTCCACGCCAACCCGGTATTGTAATGATTTGAATCAGTGTTGGGCTAAATAACAATTTATAACATAGAATTATTATTTACCTGTGTTCGTACGTTTGGCGGCAATCTACCCAATCCCATGACTGCACTCGCTTGCAATAACTGCAGACACATCTTGCCATCGTCAAAGAAAGTTGGAAAGTTAGTCGTTGACTTCGATATGTCACCTTTGGCTTCACCAACACAGTCCAGAAGAAGTGTGTGCTTGATTGCTTTGCTGATTACCGTCTCATCAAATTGCAGGATAAGGTGGATAATAGACATTAGCAGATTGTCACCCGAACCAGCCAGGAAGCGGAGCACATCAGCATACATGAGCGGTGTGGTACTTCTACGTACATTCTTCAGGAACTGGTCGAGGTCGCCCTGTGAACCTGCCAAGAACTTGCTTGCACAATACTCCTGTGCCATTTTGTGAAAGAACTCGACGTACGTCTTCGAGGCTTTCCCGTTTATCATGTATTTGACTGGAACTGTCTGCTTAGACAGCAGACCTAGTTTGATACCAATGATTTCGTACTCTTCGACCCCTTGAAGATCAGTATCTTCAAAGACCAACTTCTGCTCGTCTTTCAAGAGTCCAGTGAGTGCCACTTTTCCGATGTTTTGAAGGAGGGCGTGATAGTCACATTCAAACGTATCGTCCTTGGATCTTGAATGAGTGAGTAGAAACTGGATGATGGTGTCAAACAACCCTGTCATGGAAGAAACCTGGTTAAGAAGGCCTTCTTTCCAGAGATGGCAGATCATCATGCAGAAGAGTGGTATGCTGATGATGTTACTGATGAAGGCATTCCCATTTAGGAACTCTGTTAATTTGCCAACTTCTTCCGGTTTTGACTTCGACGTGAAGTATTTCTCCATAAAGGACGTCGCTTGGAATTGTGTGAAGCCCTCGATCTCCATTTTCGTGTAAACCCTGGCCAGTCCTGGAACTTTAAATTCCTTCTCTAGATAAGGCCGACTGGTGACGATAAGGCGGCATCGCCTGTAAATCTTGTTTCCAATAGCTGATATGATATTGCTATTTGGGTTCTTCGTAGACAACTTGCCCTTGTATTCATCATACCCATCAAGCGCCAGCCCACAATCATCTTCGTGTCTGCCAATAAACCCTTCAAGAGATTCTGGGGTCACTCCGTGGATGTTCCCGATGGTTTCGGACAGTATGGCTTCTCCTAGAGACATGTCCTCATCAGCTACTCTCAACTTCAAAGCAAAGAAGAGAGGAATATCACTGAGTGGGGAGCTCTCTTCCTGATATGACCAGTCATATGCCATCTTTGCAACGGCGCAGGTCTTGCCCCTTCCCGCTTCTGCGACTAAGAGGATTCTATTTGGTAGAAGTCCATTGACTCTCACCCGAAACACATCACTGATAGACCCAGGAAGAATCTCTCTCATATCCGCTCCTGTATTCTTGTTGACAAAGTACACGATAACGTTTGTAAACGGATTCTTCAAATCAGCAAAATCTTCCGGATCCCACGGTTTTCTCTGTATCTGACAAGTCTCGGTCTTGTAATAGTCAATCAGATGTTTCCGCAGGTAGGCTATTGCAGTAGCTTTTGCGCTTAGTTTATCCAAGCAAGGTTCTGTTAAAAGCGAGAAAGTTTTTAACTGTAAAAGATGGAAATAGAAGAATCTTTATTGCAATAAGCAAACTACAGGTAAATGTTATTATTAACGATTTGGCGGACAAATTTTCCTTTAAAGCCCGAAGTAAACATCTCCTATAATTTCCTCTCGAACAACTACAAATTGGGGAAAGTCACAAAATTAACCTATAACAATTTAAATATCCTTTTTGTATCATCTACTGAAATCTGCTAATATTACAGTGACGTAATCCGAACATGATTTCTTAATGCAGTACTAAAATATGTCGTAGTTGTCCTTAAGTTGATTTTTTTAAAGTCCTTGCCACCATGTTGAAAAACTACAACTGCCTTCAATCCAATAAATTATCATTAATAATCGCCACTATTCTGGACAAGTGTTTGTCCTAAGAGGATGGTCTTCCAGTTGACAGTTGTCCGGACTCCGGGGAAGGAACTCCTCGTGAAGTCGACCAGATTTATAGACTAAATCACAACGCACCAAGTTGACACATTCAGACCATCGTTATTTACATTGATAAGATATTTACCTTCGGGCTGCAAGATGTCGGGGAAATGCTTTTCAGCAAGGAAAACGAGGCCGGCTTGACGTAGCGCTTTCTTCAGTCGAAAGGGTAACTCCGAGGGAACCACTTCTTGGCGCCATTCAAACAGCATGTCTGTATTCCCTTTACACGTAACCATCCCTTCTATCCTGTTCGAGGTAGCAAACCTATCAAGGACGCTCTCCGAAAAACCGAGCTCTCGACCAATATCGCACATTTGGTCATCACTCTCGATGTCTCTCGCCAGACTTCTCAAGGTACTCGCATGTTCATCAACACTGTCACTGCTCACTTTGCAAAAAAAAGAAAAAGAAAAGAGATGGCGGAGTGTTTAAGTTTTTATTATTATTTTCGCGAAGGATAAAGGTTCCGCATAATCCCAAACATGATTTCGCTTTGTTAATTTGCATTCATAATCTTTGAGGGGAAAAAAAAAATTCGACTTAAACATATTAAAGGTTACTGAATAAAGGGAGGGTATGTGGTGAACTTACGATTTTCTCTCATCTCTTGAACATCTGGGAAGTACAGATCTGCAATCATGACGAGTCCAGCTCTGACCAGGGCTCCTTTGAAAGAAGCACGTTGGTCCCGTTGTCTAATCGTCTGACGCCAATCGAATATCATCATGCGACTCCCTCTGCTGGTTTTACGTCCCAGTAACTCGTTTGTGCCAAGGTACCTGGTTATGTCGGCCCTGGAGAAGGTCAGAGCCACACCGAGGTTCTCAATCTGAGCATCCGATTCGATGTCCTCAGCAATGTTGAAGACCTCTTCATCGGACACCGGTTTGTAGGAACCATGTACAAAGTCGATACCACTTTCAGAACTCGATTCTCTCACTTCCTCTCCTGTCGCCACAGTATTCAGTTCCTGCTCATTTCCATAGTTGCTGTTCTTTGCAGCGGTTGCTGAATCCGTTTTAAAAGTGAAAACCTCTTTGCATGGCTTGAACGGGGAGGAATTTGTCTCTACTGCCGCACTTCTACCTGGATCTTCTGCTCTTTGTCTGTTTGAACACGTGCCCGAGGGCTCACTTGTTCCTGAGCAGGGAAAAACGTCTAAATATATTGTTCTTCTGTTTTCGTTGCATATTTCTTTACACGCCGATCTCACTGATTCAGCTGAATAGTCACGCGACAAAAGATCAGTACCTTCACAACTCGCTTCGTTGACAGCATCAACAGCAGCTGTTGCTGAATCCGTTTTAAGAGTGTGAACTTTGTTGCATGGCCTGGAGGAGAACGAATTTGTCTGTACCGCTGCATTTCTACCTGGATCTTCTTCTCTTTGTCCGTTCGAATCTATGCTCGAGGGTTCACTTAATCCTGAGCCGGGGAGAACTTCTAAATATATTGTTCTTCGTTTGCATGCTGTGCTTACTAATTGAGCTGGATAGTCACTAGACACAAGATCAGTACCTTCACAACTCGCTTCGTTGACAGCATCAACGGTCTTCTCTATATCCACATAGCCTGCAAATTAATTAAAACATTATATCCGTAAACTTTGTTACTCAGTCGTGGACCCTGGATCTATTGCGGGGTTGAGGGCATTGGCATGATCATTGCCCGGAGCACCGGCTTTATTAGGTAGATAAATTAAACAAAATCAGGGCCACCTATTTGGGGACGTATAGGAGGGTCCTTTCTACAGGTTTTCTTTCCCCTTCGCTTTCTTCCTACATTTTTGTTTGTCTTTCTTCTTTCACCATTCGACTGTACATTCTGTAGCTACGATCATTGCGCTCAAGCTACTGAATTACTGGCATGTAAACTTAACCATACACATGAACCTTCACTTAAATTTCAATTTATATTATATTTCTTTTTTCAATTTTTTTATAGAAAATCACTTATAATCATTTACAAACATTAAGGAATACACATTTAAAATAGAGGGGTCTTGGCAGAGGAAACCTTTATGAATTTGACACACGTTGCACAAGAGGCGTCATTAGGGACTTTTATATTTGCACGATGAGAACGTGGACTGCAACGTGTGACATCCTTTTGAGGCAATGTGACGTCCTTTTAAGGCACTGGCAGTGACGTCACATTGCCTAAAGGATGTCACTAGAGCAGTCCACGTTATCGTCGTGCAAATCGAAAAGTCCCTATTTGCGTGACCTGTGACGACTGACGTGGCCTCCTTTTGGCCTTTGACGAGCTAATTGAGAATGATATCGAAGCAAAAGTGAATGCGCAGTTAATAGTGCCACGTTTTCTCTGAATTATATTACTGATGCGAACACCACTTGCTTTTTACAGGATTGATTAGCGCAATTGAATTTACAGCGCATGAAACCTCGTCACGGGCAGGGTCATGGCCATGGGTTGGGCAATGTAGTCACCTGAGAAAGATTCTCGAACGTTTTTCTCTATTTGTTCTGCCTTTATAAGCCTGTCAAGTAGGTCCTTCGTGGCGTCTTTATTTGAAGGTTGTTCATTTCGCCATCTTCGAAGCAGTCTCATCGAAGCCTTCTCTGTATTCGATTCGCAGGTAGTCAAGGCCTATCCAAATCACACAAAGAAAATGATGTCAAACATGAACGTTATATCTATCTACACTGCTGGTCATAAAGGTGGAATAAGTATTTTACCCCACTGAATTTTGGGAATATTTTTGACAATGATTTATTCCTAATAGATCTAAATAATAGTATACATTCTCAGATTTTATTGAATAATAGTTTGCGAGTGTTTGTTTTGCGTGACTGCTAAAGCATGAGTGTGCTACTATGCTAATCAACTAGAGGACCTACGTCCTTAAGTCATGAGGATTTATGCCTCACAAAAGGGCGTTAATATACAGTGTGTCCCGAAAAAAACTATACACTTTTGAAATGGCTGCCAAATAACAAATATATGATTCTAGGGGGAAAAGTTATATATGTATGGAAAGCTCATAATATACTCAACTTTCATATGACACCAAAAGTTGCGAAAATAATTCATGCTCGGGTGAGTACTGCTCACTTTTGTAAAGGGTATGAAAATTTGGTTGCGCAGGAATTAGCCTTCCAATTTGTGAGAGGTAAATCCTTTGGAGCTTACCGAATTGAGGATGATATGACCAATTTATGATCAATTGTGATAAGTTTGGGTTTGCTGAGTGAAATGTTTGGTTTATGGGATTAACATTGTATGCATGAGTTAACAGGAATTGCATTTTTTATTGTAGCACTGTAACTTCCCTGGTAGACTCAGTGGTGTGTTCATGGGAGTCAGGATGGGGTGATGATACATGTTGTAATTTACATATTACAAACTGTTATTCTCTTACATCTGTGACTTTGAATAAAAACCTTCACCCCACATTTCAATTATTGTAAGATCAGTTGAACATCTCATTGATTTACTCAATACCCAGGTAGGGATAATGTAAATTGAATATTCAAATACGGTTTGTTGACAAAAGGAATGTCCAAGATGTCGGCTACTTATTCTTCAGGTAAATGGTAACTGAAATGTGGGGTGAAGGTTTTTATTCAAAGTCACAAATGTAAAAAATAACAGTTTGTAACATGGAAATTACAACATGTACCATCACCCCTTCCGGACTCTCATGAACACACCACTGAGTCTACCAGGGAAAGTTACAATGCTACAATAGAAAAATAAATTCCTGTTCCGTGCATAAAAGTTTGGTTTAATAAACCATGAAATTTACTCAGCAAATCATGAATGTATCATATCACCCTCAATTCGGTAAGCTCCAAAGGATTTACCTCTCACAAATTGGAAGGCTAATTCCTGCGCAACCTAATTTCCATACCCTTTACAAAAGTGACCAGTACTCACCCAAGCATGAATTATTTTCAAACTTTTTGGTGTCATATGAAAGTTGAGTTTATGAGCTTTCCATACATATAAAACTTTTCCCCCTAGAATCATATATTTTTTATTCGGCAGCCATTTCAAAAGTGTATAGTTTTTTTCGGGACACACTGTAGTATAGTAACGAGGCCGTTTCTTAGCCACTGAATCATGACTGTACACTGCGGCGGCTAGGGTACGGGGCCGCCCCCACAAATACAAAAAAACAAAGAAAATGCAATAAATTATCAATAATTCATTGCATTTTCCCCCGGTCCCCAACAAGAAAAAATCCTATGTAGGGCCATGCATTATGGTTTAAGGCATGGCCATAAAGGGGATACTTTGTTTTTATGATGTACATACATTTTGTTGTTGTTAAAGGGATAGTTGAGTTCTGTTTTCAGACCGCAAAAGCCTTCAGAGTGCATGGTTATTGCTCTTATTCTTATCTACGACATTTTTAGTGCCCTTTTAGGACCTGAAATTGCTATGAAGATAATTTTAGACCCCAAAATATGTGAAATTTAGCCAATAATATGATCATACAAATTCATCTCAACTTTAAAAAAATACGTTAGATGGGTAATTAATTAAAAATAACAATACATGGTTGTGCGTAATAATAACCAACACGAAAAAGCCAACAAAAAAGCCAACATCGGCATTGGCTGAAATACAACGTAAAAGGCGCTATTTAGTTCTTTCAACGGCTTTTTCAAATTATCGAATATTTGTGGTGGTACACTAATATTATAAATCGTTATATTTATGAATATTTCAGCCTTCTTTGAACCGATTTTGTTCAAACAGAGATGATTTTGTCATTTAAATTGTATGTTCTTTCAAATTTGACACTCAGTTTTTCGTTTTCTCACAAAAAAATATTGTGTGTAGCGCCCTCTGCAACAGAACTCAACTATCCCTTTAATAAACTTCAAACTTCATAAATATTATAATACATTATTTCGCGTTATACATGTTCTATATCATATAATATCATGGAAATAAGAATAGATTAAATTTAGAACAGGCAAAAAAAAAAAATTATATTAGATTATTGATATGGGACAGGAGCCAAAGTTCTTTTTTGGGTGGGCGGGTCCAACTACTTGACGAAGACTATCCATCTGGACCAAATTTCGGCTGCGTACGTTTGACAAAATATACAACACTTATGTCCCGTTCACAAGACAACAAATAATTAATTATAAAAACCCTAGTGCTACCAATTCAATATGACCTCATTAATAGTGCGTTATTTATCATAAAAAAGCCAGGAACCGAAGCAACTTGGTCTTAGGATTAGGGTTAGGGTGAGTAATGAGGTAAGTAATTAATTTCAGATTTTATATTTTTCATCCCAAGTTTTCATTCTGTTTATATAATTCATTTATTTCAGTATAATAAAGATTACCATCAATGTTCCCACTCTAAATTCCATTTTCCATGAGCACTCAATTAGTCAACTCTTATTGCATTTAAATCTGCTAGTCCTCAAATGTAATTCCCTCCCTTCTGATGTAATTTCCAGCACAAATGTTACTTTATTTAAAGCCCGTCTGTAATAGCTTGGCCAGGAGGGGTGAGACCCACCAACGTGGTCGCTAACAGGTGGCTATCTCATCAACTCAGCTCTCAATTAATATAAGAAAAAGAGGACTATGTGGGACCAACGGGCACCGCTTAGGTATTTGTTTATATAGAGGGAGCGAAAATCTACAAGTAGTACAGTGGGGCTTTAAAAACAAACTCAAACGTTCCATTATAGAACAGGTAAAATCTATAAGATATTTAGGTATAGTGATTGATGAAAATTTGAAGTGGAATGTATATTTAAGAGACTTATGTAAATCTGTTGCCTATAAAATCTAATATCTAGGAAAGCCGAGTTAATTCTTAATCCCAGAACTATTGAACACCCTTTATAAGTGTGTAATCCAACCCTGTATAGACGCAATATCTGTATGGGGAAATTGCCCAGCCAGCTACAAGCTGCCCTGACTATGAACTTACAAGCGGCAACACATTGATAACAAAAAACTTTCCTGGCAAACTTTTGATCAGCACCGTGATTATTTTCTGGCTATGCTTATGTTTAAATGTATAAGGGGCATTGCTCCACCTCGTTTATCAAACGAAATAGAAATATATTTCGACCGCCATGGCCTAAATACAAGAAATTCAAAGTCTCTTCTTCTTCTTTTTCTTCTTCAAGATAATCTGCCTCCTTCAATACTGAAGATTCTTGCAGATGCCGTATACTCGGCCTGATTGGGGTGTGCCTTAATGTAGTATTGCCAAAACCCAACGTGGCCTTATTCAAACAATCTTTTAAGTATGCTGGAGCGGTTAATTGGAATAAGCTTCCCAATGATATCCAAAATGCCAATTCAGTAGACAGTTTTAAATACCAAGATTTAAAAAACCTTTCCTTTAATCGATAAAATGTGTTCACTGTCGTTTCTCCTCAACACTACAACATTATATGCAATAACTGAAATGATTTCTAACCAAATTACCCAGAGAAATTTCATATACCTACATCAAGTCCTGAATTCGATATTTATCTTTTATAATTATGCAATACAAACCATATTCACAATTCATTGGGCTTAAAGGTAAAGACCAGTATTGGAAACGCCCCAATTTCAAAAAAATTAAATGGAAGCTCTTATTACCAATCATGTGAAAGCGTATGTTTTGACTACTACATGATGATAAAAAAATTGCCGGGAAACCGCCTACTAATTGATATATTTGGTAAATTATGTTATCTATTGGTGTGTGAGAGATGAACGCACGTGTCACGCGCGTGTGCGTAGTCCCATATACATCTTTCTGTGTACAGTGCTTGTAACTTTACGAAGACTGGGCCAAATTTCTTATAAATTTAATGATTCCAGAACCTTGCAGTACACACCAATATTTATACGCTAGATGATCAACCTTTTCTGATCGAATCCTGAACGATTCTTTCATAATGCAATCGCATGACCATAACTGGTCTTTATCTTTAATCTCGACATGAAATGTTTATTAACTTCATTGTTATATATAATTATAATGTAAAATGTCATAATGTAAATGTCATATTGCATTATTTTATCTTTTTTCTACTCTTTTCGTTTTTCCCTTATCTTATTTTTCCTATTTGTGTTGTTTTCATTTTTTACCATTTGTATAAGACTGCTACTTTGTTTGTAACTACTCTTATTGTCAGTTCTTGAATTTGTATTTTCCATCCTTATGCAGGATCATTATGTAAAACAGCCTGCGAGCTGATCAATGTTATCCTGTTAAAAGATGTTTTAATAAATAAATAAATAATAATTACCTATGCCAAATAAACATGTTATTTCAACTCTCCTCCTTACGTTTCCTTATTTCCCCCTTACCTATTTCCCTTTACCTGCATGTTTGGTGCTTTTTTTTAAATGTTTTTTTTTCTAACTAAGTTTGTTTTGTATCTTATGTTTATTTCATGTATATTTCTTTATGTATTGGGTGCCCCATTAATAAAGCCTTGTCTTTTAGGGGTACCCTGGCCATTTACACTGTATCAATAATTGGCATACGTGCATGATTTGTATACTGTTTTTTATTTTAAATGGTTTAACGAATTGAATTGAATATATTCCCTTTTGGTTTGCCATACAACTGGGCTATAAACCTAGCTTTTTGCAAGGCCAAACGATTTATTCCGCATATATTATGAGGTAAAGAGTTGCCCATTCTCGAAGGGTTTAAAGATAAGCTTGAGTTATGTTAATGGTAAAGAATCAATTCTCACAGAATCCAACAAAACTTACACCGATTGTTCAAGATTACAAATAAATGACATGTACCAAACGATTTTGGTAGAAAATGTGTAGGGGCTGAGCAGTGGCGTACGCAGGATTTTTTCAAGGGGGTGATTTAAAATTTGAAAATCACGTCGACCATAATCGTTTAGTTGTACGGATAGTGGCATGCTTGTCCCGCCATATGCCCCGCCATTTTTAGCTCGACTAGCTCTTAACACGACCTTTACCCAAGGGTAACTTTTCCCCGTCTGAACAAGACTATTATCCCCCTTCTTACGAAATTCACATTTACTACATTTTGTTTAAAGGGGTTTAAAGTACTCTTATTAACTTGTCAATTTTTTCATCAGCTTGCTTCATCATATCTCATTGAATTGTTAATACAATGCAACGCGGGCTTCAGTTCACCATGTTTGCAATCTGAGGTCCGCAATCGGATGATGGACAGGACAATGGAATATGAAGACAAAACAAATGAAATTGAAAATAATTTCAATTAATATAGACATTTATTGTGTTAGTTATGCCGATAAATCGTGCGCAAAGCAGTTTAGACCTTCCGGTTTAAATCAATAAACAGGCACATTTTGAAAACCCCAATCTATTTCATCATAAAAAATGTGAGGTCAATATAGCGGGGATAATGGGGGATATATATATATATATCTCTCATTGAATTGTTACTGCAATGCTGAGTTCCAGTAAAAAGTGTTTATTTTATGTTCTACAAACTGTTACAAAATCTTAAGGGGAAAGATAATTTTCATATGCAGCCACTGATTTATGGAATAAATTAGAAATAGAGAAACATATGAAAAGTTCAGAAGTCATTTGAAAACATATTTATTTAGCACTTTGTAAGATCTCACAAGTATGAACAAAAAAGGCAATTTTCTGCCCAAATAGAGTAATAATTTATTTAACTCTCTAGCCATACCAGATATTATACAAGGTTTAGTGTAAAGGCTTTTAAATTAATGCCAATATAGTACGTCTGGCACATGAGCGCCCTATAGGGGTCACTTTTTTAAAGGGAAAGTCCACCCCAGGATTTTTTTTAGCTGACGATATAGACCTAATAATACCATGAAGAATGATACAAGTCTCATTAAAATCCATGATCACATAACGAAGATATATCGACTTTTTTATCGAAAATCAGCCGCCCCCCAAATGCAAATGCGTTACATGGGCAAAAAACGATCGCCAAAAAATAACCGATAGTATCGAAATTGTGACGTATGTTGCGAGCTGCCTTCTTATTTCGCAGACATTCACTTTCGCTCGCGGTACACTGTTATCGCACTGACACGACGAATCATGAATGAAAGTGAAAGCGAAATTGAATGTCTCCGAAATAAGAAGGCAGCTCGCAACATACGTCACAATCGTTTCATGCCCATGTAACGCATTTGCATTTGGGGGGCGGCTGATTTTCGATAAAAGAGTCGATATATCTTCGTTATGTGATCATGGATTTTAATGAGACTTGTATCATTCTTCATGGTATTATTAGGTCTATATCGTCAGCTAAAGAAAATCCTGGGGTGGACTATCCCTTTAACCAGATGGCCTTTTTGGAACAGTGCACATTATTTTGAAATTAGTTTGAAGTATTTTCTTTTTTGATAGGTTAGGGAAATATGAAATAACAGAAAATATTACATCTTCTACTTCGTCGAATGAGTATCCCAGAACTGCATGGCCAAGATCAACAAAAGAACTCATGGTTATTTGATGTGAAATCGCCCACAGCTCGCCGTCTGTCAGATCATCTGAGGGAGTCGATGGTGACGACAACGACGATCCCGATGACGACGATGTCGGAGCCCGAGCCATCGCGGATATTGGTTCTTTGTTTACCTCTGTCAGCTATATAGTTGTGCCTTCATTTCATCAGTCGTTCATGAGTGCCAATATCCACACTACAGAATATGCATACGGATTCGAGTACCACATCAATTGATGATTAAATCTAACTCCTCCATGGGCCTCATATGTCACATTGATCAAATTCAAATTAGACTCAAAATAATCGGCGATGATGTTCAGCTTCCCTTACATTAATGTAGAAATTGTGATAATCCATTCCCTTCCTTGATGGTAGTTGAGTTGTAACAATAATACAAGTGTTTGTGGCTTTAACATTGATCCATACACAGCATACAAAATGTTTGAAGCTTTTACAGACAACACAGAAACATGTTACAATTATTGTACAGATCATCGGATCAAGGCCTGCCGATGCACTTGCGCACTTTCTGAAGTCCCCATAGATCATTCGAGCAAGTCGCCATTTTAAAGGTGCGCATAATGTTGATCAAACCACATTGAAGTTCGCGTCCTACATCGGACCACATAACACAATACATGTACATAATGTAAAGGGCCTAACGATTCCTCACTTGTGACAGGAACTAATACTTTGCTAAAAGGAAGGAAACTGCCTGCGGCAAGCCTCTCCCCACAGCTGCAAATAAAGTTAAAACACTAATCATGAGATCATTTTTTTTTGAGGACGCACGCTGATTATATTTGTCTTGAAAACTTGTATACTGGTATACTCAAGTGAACTTTACACCAGTGGCGTACGCAGGATTTTTTTCAAGGAGGGTGTTTGAAAATGAAATCGTGCCGACCTAAATTTCGCTCAGAGGGGGGGGGGGGGGGGGGGGGGTTGGAAGTTAAAAAAACAAATTGAGGGGGGGGGGTAATCAACTTAATTCTTTGATGGAAATGAGGATGATTTTCGAGAACCGTCTGTCTGTTACACATCAGTTTATACACCGATGAATAGACCAACAACACACTTGAAGAGAATTTACTCAACGGAAAATGACCAAGGATCCGTCGGTCTTGAGTCGGTTTGACTCGGGTATTAATTATTTATTCTTTACGAACGGTATTACCTGTATAAGTTTGCACTGTTGTATTATAAAATACAACAGTTAAGGGTCTTATTCCCATTTGATAAACATTTTGTGTCTACTTCCTTATTTCGATATTCAGCATGATATACAGACAAAGTCGCACCTATGTATGAATTTTCTTTGTACATAACTGTTAATAAATGATGTTCAAAATAAATGATGTTCAATTCGTAAATTTTCGGGGCAAGAATTCCACATTTTGTGGTTTGGCTCCAACGGTGACTTTTGATTCAGAGCTCTAAAAATATACCAAATGCATGAATAGAGAGGGAGAACGTTCCTGCACAAATCGTGACTATTTTTGTTGCAAAATAACATTTCTTTTGAGGCCGGGATTTTTATAACGAAAAAAAGGCTTTAATTCCTCATATTGGCAACACGTTAAGATGTTCAAATTCTTAGATTTTTGATCAGTTTTTCTTTTCGTTTTTTCGTCAAAGATTTCATTCATGTATGTTGTTTTCAGATACCTTCCTTTTTATTTACAAAATGTAGGATTAAAAGAGAAATTTTGTTGTTGCTAATTTGAAGGCGAAATGTGATCAATTTAGCTCTTAAAAATTATGTTCTGAAAGGATTATTTAGGCTCTCTATAGAGGCCGAAACGAACATATATCCCCATAAGAAAAGTAAAAGCACTTTAAAAAGGGCACTCCAACCCTTGACATAAGTTAATTTATGAATTACAGCAACAACAACAAATCAGATAAACAGAATTGCGAAAGTTTGAAATAAATCGGACCAATAACATATAGTTATTAACGTTTAAATCTCAAATTGGCAATTTTGTCAGTGGATTGTGACGTTGTGATGGATAACTCTCCAGTTTGTAGTGCACACAAATATATCTAATTTCTGTTTTTCTGCTTCAATACATTCACTGATACAGGGGTTAATCTCCTTTAAAAGCATGTAAACTGCTAAAATGATAATAATAATAATAATAATAATAATAATAATAAGGAAATCTTATTCATGAAGCGCCTAAAAATATTAAGCATATAAAAGACAAAATATCTTAACACAAACGTAGAAAAAAGAAGTTTATCATACGTTGCTTGCATCTATTACAAAGACGAATATTAAGAGAAATTGAATTGAATTGAATTGAATCTATTTATTCACCACCATTGAAAACATTGAAACAAAAGATATATATAAATGTACAATGACAATGTCAATATAACATAAATACATGACACGAAGTATAAAAATACACGTCCTACAGCGATATACTAAAATTTAAAGAGTAGACAACGATTTAAAATGGTTTATTGACAGGCCGACAAAATGTAGGTCAAGAGGTTGTTTACATTTTTGAGGGAAATTCACGCGCTAGGAAATGTAATACTTTGTATTACATTGAAAGGAAATGTACAAGCGTATGTACGCTAATCAAGCAAGCGCGGAAAATACCGCCAGCAAATTAAAAATAGCACGAAGAGGCTTTCATTCTAGTTATGGCTTTCATTTTGAATGGACAAGAAGAAAAATTTACGGAGTCTAAGTGTTATTATACTCGGCCGCATTTTGTTTGGCATTTTATGGTTTTTTACGAATTAGTGAATTCACAGTGGCATCACGGCATAGGCGGGATCGAATGCTGTGTTTCACGGACGTGGCAGTCACCGGCAGTGCACCACATCGCCGGGTGAAGCTCTCTTTAAGGGAATCAAAAACTGATCCGAGGGGAAACGGTTGCACCATTTCAATACACGAAATTGAGGCGGGTAGTTGTCCGGTAAAGGCGGTCCTTAGATATTTGAAAATGCGCCCGGGAAGTGGGGAGGCTTTCTTTTGCTCATATGGTTCACTTCCTCTCACCAGGCATGAGTTCAGTGCCATGATAAAGAGATGCATGTCATACAGAGATATGTTGGCGGCGAAGTTTTCCTCCCATTCTTTTCGTATATGTGCGGCTACAACCGCTGCTATGGCGGGCTGCTCGGACGCCCAAATACAGCACATGGGTCGATGGGCTTCCTCCGCGCATCGCAGATATATAAGGCTTGATATGGTTGTTTAAATATGAGCAATGTTGCAAAATACCGTTGGGGTTGATTTGATTTGATTCGCCAGGTATACGTACAAAATATAACAGAGTGAATGATGAGGTTAACGTGTCCGGGGCAATAATGTAAGGGTGAGGCCTCATACACAGGAACGAATATATGTACAACACACAGAGGAATAAGTCCCTCGCCTCGAGAGGTTAAATAAGCTAATAATAATAATAGCAATAATAATAATAATGGTGCTACAACATGAAAATGAAAACGAAGTCAAGCAGACAACAAACATACATGCAGAACAAGAGCAAGAAAACACAATGGGATTTCAAGTTCACATTAACGCATGTTCTTTGGAATACAAAATGCTGCCCAGTCCTCTTTTCTTATTTTGTCCACAGAACAAAATGGATAGTAGGCGACTCTATCGTTTTCTGGGCCCATCGCAGGGCGGAGCGGACTGGCTGCGCCGATATGGGTCTCGGGACGGTCATCCATTGGACTGGAAAGCGGGGCCTTCGCTTGGACCAAACAAACGCATGGCTAGAGTCGATTACCAGTGGCCTGACGAAGCCGACCATTTTAGTGTTACACGTGGGCACGAATGACATAGAGGGATGTTCGAAGAGGGCGATGGCGAATGCGGTGAACAGATTAATCACATCGAACACTGAGACGACAATAATATGGTCTGACATCCTAGAACGGGTAGAATATAAATGCTTTAGTCCGGAAGAGCAGGGAAAATTAGACTAAAGAAGGAGGGCCACGAACCGATACGCTCGCGCCTTGGCCGGCAGGAATGGGGAAAGGCCATTCCACACCCCGACATAAGGCATAAGGATAGGGCTTTATATAGGCCGGACGGATTGCATCTCTCCAATGAGGGTTTGGACAGGTTTATCACTGACCTGAAGGAGGGCCTGTCCTATCTCGGTTCATCCAAGTAGTTAAACAATGATAATGCTACAAAACACGTTGTTCTTATATTTCAATGTTCTTATAGTTCAGTGTTCTTATATTTCAGCGTTCTTATATTTCAATGTTTAAGTCTGTTCGGGTAGCAAAGTAAATCCCGCAAAAAGTTTGAGTCCAGCACCGCAAGATCATGTTTTTGTTGTTGGGATAAGAGTGCCTTACTTTGGGGGTAACAAAGTTGTGGAGAGTAAATAATGGTTATATGGGGCAGGTTTAGGTGGACATTGGTAAATGACCAGTTTTGCGAATGCTTCATTTCGAAATGGGCATTAACGGTTTAGTCACTTCTTTGAGGGGAATGAATTAGGCATAATGATGTGCCGGTGTTGTAGAGATAAGTTTATTACGATACTCTGTAGTCTGTTATAGGGTTATAAATTAGCTTAAGGGCGAAAAAGTACATGCCTGTACATGTACATTGGTTAATTTGGCCAATTGAAATGTTGAAATGTTAATTCCACCAAAGTGTAAATAGTTAAACATAGATATTCCCTTAGTGCACAAAAATCGTTTGATGACAACGTTGTGATTTGGCGGCCGATCATATATAAATATATTCTCGTTTGGCGGTAATTTGTCAAATTATGCCTCCAAATCACTAATCACATGGTACTGATAAGTTTATTGATCAATAATTGTCATCCGATAATTTTCGACCCCACTCAATTTTTACATGCGAGGGGGTTGCCAATGTATATTCAGTCGAATTTGTTCGCATGTCAATTCTTAGTTTTCCGGCCCCCATTCGATTTGAATGCGGGGGAACCTAGTTCTACCTACACATTTTCAAACTCAGGGTGTCACGCTTTAATATTAGGCATCATCCGATCTTACAGGCGGAGAGGCTGGTATATATATACATCTATATTCTATAACTTTAGGCATCACTCGATTTTATAGGCGGGGGGCTGATATAATGACTTAATGTATATAAGTTTAGCCTAGGCATCACTCGATTTCATAGGCGGGGGGCCTAGCATTGCATTTGTAAGCATTTTTTATGATTCAATATATCTGTGTTATTTTGTTATGACACCCAGAAAATCAAAATGTGCAAAATAAGCGTCCATCTCAAAATGTTAATAAAGCCACGACATAAACGCAAATTTGGTTGTTTGTTATTTTTGTTAGCCGTGAATAAATGTACATTATAACAAATATTTATTGTTCTATCTACCTGAAACAAAGAATAAGGACATAGACAACTAGTTTTGCAATTGGCCATGGTATTTATTAGTTGTAATATAGAAACTTTCCATCGTCATTAGACTTGTGGTATAACAAATAATTCAAATGAAAATAGTCTGTTAACTTCACAATGAACAGCAGTTCTCTGGCCTGAGACACGTAGCGTTCGAATAATAAAAACAAATCAACGCAGTTCTCTGGCCTGAGACACGTAGCGTTCCCATAATAAAAACAAATCGACACAGTTCTCTGGCCTGAGACACGTAGCGTTCACATAAACACTTTATTGCCTAAAACTGAGGATAACTAAGGCAAAGGCCTTATTGGTCATCCTCCGCCTACAAGCAAAGTGTAAACGGGGTGCAAACAATACTAATTGCATTAAAAGGATCCCAATTTAGATTAAAACAAATCAACGCAGTTCTCTGGCCTGAGACACGTAGCGTTCACCTAATGAAATCAAACCAAATCAACGCAGTTCTCTGGCCTGATACACGTAGCGTTCACATAATAAAATAAAACCAATCAACGCAGTTCTCTGGCCTGAGACACGTAGCGTTCACATAATAAAATAAAACCAAATCAACGCAGTTCTCTGGCCTGAGACGCGTAACAATAGTAATAATAGTAATAGAATCTCATTTACAAAGCGCCTTTTCATAAAATATATAGTATATATTACAGAAAATACCTACACACAAAAAAGAACTTTATCATATATAGCTTGCATTAATTACAAAGAGGAGTATTGAGAGAAATTAGAAAAGATGTGTGGCAAATCTTTAATACAGGGGGTAAGGAGTTCCAGGTTTTAGGGGCAATCACTGAAAAAGCATTCATGTTTCACAAATTAAAAAAAACGAATAAATCATAAATATCAATAACACGTATCGGTAATACTTCTTCCATTTGTTCAACTATGTGCGTTTGTTTAAATGGATCTTCACCAAAAAACATTTTAAAACCTTTATCTTGTGTATATCCCTTCTTTTTACTCAACATTTGTCATTATTAATTCTTGTTAATGATAAATTGATGCATAATCTGCGTCAGAAATAGCATTTTTTCCGTTAACTAGTTGGAGTGATATACGACGGGAATAAAGTAGTTTCCAGTTCTTCTGAAATTCTTCGTAAGCTGCACTCAAACAGTAGTGTGAGAAATGCCATAGGTTTTGACTTTTCCGAATGACTGCAGAAGGATTAAAAAGTGAATACAAATTATCATTAAGACAAGTCGTTCAGATTCAATATCACGGATAAATGCAGGATTGTCTACAATATGATAAAAGTATGTTAAAACTTCAAACATTGGTAATAATATTTCTGGTTTGAATACGACTCCCATGCCTGAAAAATAAAGAACATAATTTAATGACAATATTTTGGTTAATCTATATTCAGCCTATATGACCTACTCTCATTAACATCTATCAACGATCAAAGTTTTTACCTTTTTTTTTTCTTTTTCAAAATAAAGTCTAAAAATCTAAATACAACAACAACTACAACAAACAAACAAAAACACAAGTATAGTGTTTTGAACATTTGAATGGTATTATTCTAGAAAAATATTTGTTAAATTCGGAGGTTTTAATCTTGTTTAATGACTCTAGGCTTCCAGTAGAAATTCCATATCTCCCTCTCTCTCTCTCTCTCTCTCTTTCTCCTAACTCTCACTCTTTCTTCACTTCTTACGCACACTCTCTCCCTGTTTATTCCCCCTCTCTCTCCCTCTCTCTTTCTTCGATCGACCAATTGGTCTATGAAAAGCAGAAGAAAAAAACATTGTGGACCTCGGTTGTATTTTTTGACTGTCCATTTTCTATAATGGTACATTATTTATGTTTGCCATGAGCGCCAAAGAGACGAATCAATCATCATCATGATATTATCACTATCGTCATCACTATCATAATTTTTTTTCAAATATATGAATTATACATACGTGGCGTAATGTCACCGCAATCGTGCCATCAACTGTAGAGATTTCACCGAGATACTCTTCGACGTCTCCCCCTTCTTGAGTACCGCAGTACTGAAAACTGTATCGAGGAGAAAGAGCAAATTAGCAACAACAAAAACAACTGTGATCGTTAGCATGGCAAGTTCATGATTAAAGGTTTGTGGACGTCAAAAGTTATCGCGTGAATGTATTTATTTTCCATTCATATATATTATTTGGGGAGCATTTGCAAAAAGCAACCACATACCTTAAATGCCTTTACATTTCATTTTAATTTTCATGTCCCGATCAAATGGATTTACTGGTGAAAGGGGAGGAGACATGACGGCCTAGCTTATCATCATTATTATTATTATTATTATTACTTATACCGCGGTTTTCCCATAAGACCCAAAGCATTACAAACTGCAAATAAAATGTGTTTTTAAGGCCTTTCTGAAGGTGATAACTGATGGAGACTGCCTAATTCTAAGTGGTAGATCATTCCAGTATTTTGAAGCAGATACAGTAAATGTCCTATCACCGGCTAATGTGCGGGCAACTGAATATGTAAGACGGAGAGGATCACTGGCTGACCTCAATGCCCTGGCAGGTGTATCTAAATTCAAACAGGTATCTTAATATTATGGAGCTTGATTATTGAGTATTTTGAAGACAAACAAGAGTAATTTAAAAATTATTCTTTGTTTCAAAGGAAGCCAGTGTAATGATCTCAAGAGTGGCTGAGATGGATGGTCCCTAGAAACCTGAAATATCAATAGGACTGCCCAATTTTGTAGCCGTTGTACACGATCCAATTTAGTCTAAGGAATGGAGGAGAGAAGCCCATTAAATAATCAATACGGGATAGAACTGACCAACGCACAGCATTATGACAGGCAGACTGGTCAATAAACCTTTTGATTCTAGCAATATTCCTCAAATAAAACGTAACCATACTACAGATGTGAGAAATATGGTGAGACATCGACATGCAAGCAAGTACTAGAACCCCCTCTATTAATGAATATTACATTAGAGTCAGCTGTGCCTAGTATTTTGCTTTCTAATATGCACAATTTCAAGGATTATTAGGACAAAACCTACCCGATCTCCCTCATGCTAGGTATCTGCCTCAGCCTGAAAACGAATTTCTTCAGAATATTCAATTTCAGATTGACGTCGTACAATTCCAGCTTCTCCAAGAGGGGTGCGTCTGACTCTAGGCTACAGATAAGCGTTGTGGCGCATAACATCGACATCTGACCGCTGCATCCACTCACAAGGAGACTGCGTAGCTGACCATTGCACACCTCAAGTCCTGTCATGACCGAGTCCAGGACCTGCCGAAGATTGTCGAAGTTTGGACTACTCTCCACTTTGAGGCTTTGGACGTTGGGAACGGCAGTGATGAGTGATGAGTGTTCTTTGGAGTTGTCGAGGTGCCCAATCGTGAGACGCTTGATGAAAGGAAGCGTGGACAATGTGGGATATTGTAGACAGCACCCCCATACCTTCATCTCTTCCAGATTGGTACAAGATCGCAGACCAACCCAAAGAATTCGTGTCAGGTGTGCCCGCAGATGGCAATACATGAGATCCACAGACCTAATCTAGATGATTAAAAACAACATGGCACATCGCCGAAATGCAACTTAAATAGAAAATGTATAAATAAATATAGGTATATACGAAAAAGAATTGTACATATCAACACAAAACTTATTTGTGTTATCAGCATTAAAACTAATTGAACTATGAATGGGACAATGTGGAGCACATAATTATTATTGTCATAATCGTCCACGCCAGGCCGGTATTGTAATGATTTAAATCAGTGTGTCGCTAAATTACAATGTATAGCATGAAACTATTATTTACCTGTTTTCGAACATTGGGCGGCAGTCTACACAATCCCATGACTGCACTCGATGGCAATGAATGCAGACACATCTTGCCATCGTCAAAGGGCGTTGGAAAGTTAGTTGTTGATTTCGATATGTCACCTCTGGCTCCACCAATGCAATCCAGAAGAAGTCTGTGCTTGATTTCTTTGCTGATTACTGTCTCCTCAAGTTCCAGGATGAGTTGAATAGAAGACATCAGCAGATTGTCACCCGAACCAGCCAGGAAGCGGAGCAAATCAGCATACATGAGCGGTGTGGTACTTCTACGTACATTCATCAGGAACTGGTCGAGGTCACCCTGTGAACCAGCCAAGAACGTGCTTGCACAATACTCCTGTGCCATTTTGTGAAAGAACTCGACGTACGTCTTCGAGGCTTTCCCGTTTATCATGTATTTGACTGGAACTGTCTGCTTAGACAGCAGACCTAGTTTGATACCAATGTCTTCGTACTCTTCGACCCCTTGAAGGTCAGCATCTTCAAAGACCACCGTCTGCTCGTCTTTCAAGAGTCCAGTGAGTGCCACTTTTCCGAGGTTTTGAAGGAGGGCCTGATAGTCACATTCAAACTTGTCGTCCTTGGATCTTGAATGAGTAAGTAGAAACTGGATGATGGTGTCAAACAACCCTGTCATGGAAGAAACCTGGTTAAGAAGCCCTTCTTCCCAGAGATGGCAGATCATCATGCAGAAGAGTGGTGTGCTGATGATGTTACTGATGAAGGCATTCCCATTTAGGAACTCTGTTCATTTTCCAACTTCTTCCGGTTTTGACTTCGACGTGAAGTATTTCTCCATAAAGGACGTCGCTTGGAATTGTGTGAAGCCCTCGATCTCCATTTTCGTGTAGACCCTAGCCAGTCCTGGAACTTTGAACTCCTTCTCTACATAAGGCCGACTGGTGACGATAAGGCGACATCGCCTGTAAATCTTGTTTCCAATAGCCGATATGATATTACTCTTTGGGTTCTTTGTAGACAACTTTCCCTTGTATTCATCATACCCATCCAGCGCCAGCCCACAATCATCTTCATGTCTGCCAATGAACCTTTCAAGAGATTCTGGGGTCACTCCGTGGATGTTGCCGAGGGTTTCGGACAGTATGGCTTCTCCTAGAGACATGTCTTCATCAGCTACTCTCAAATTCAAAGAAGAGAGGAATATCACTGAGTGGGGAGCTCTCTTCCTGATATGACCAGTCATATGCCATCTTTGCAACGGCGCAGGTCTTGCCCCTTCCCGCTTCTGCGACTAAGAGGATTCTGTTTGGTAGAAGTCCATTGACTCTCACACGAAACACATTACTGATAGACCCAGGAAGAATCTCTCTCATACCCGCTCCTGTATTCTTGTTTACAAAGCACACGATAACGTTTGTAAACAGCTTCTTCAGATCAGCAAAGTCTTCGGGATCCCACGGTTTTCTCTGTATTTGACACGTCTCGATCTTGTAATAATCAATCAGATGTTTCCGCAGGTAGGCTATTGCAGTGGTTTTTGCGCTAAGTTTATCCAAGCAAGGTTCTGTTTAAAAAAAAAAATGTTAAACGACCAAAGATGGAAACAATCTTCATTACAAGAAGCAAATTACAGGTAAATGTTAATCTTAACGATTTTGCGAACAATTTTCTCTTAACAGCCCAGAGTAAATATATCCTACAACAATTTCCTCTCGGACAAGTATAAAATGGGGAAATTTCGATTTGTAAAGACTTTCCAAAAATCAACCTAAGACTGTTCAAAAGGCCTTGTGCATCATCTACTGAAATGTGAGATAATTACGGTAGCGTAATCCGAACATGATTTCAAAATGCATTTCTAAAAGATGTAGAAGTCGTCATTAAATTGATTGGCTAAGGAGGGTGGTCGTCCAGTTGACAGTTGTCCGGGGAAGGAACTCCTGATGAAGTCGTCCAGAATCACAGGCGAAATCACAACGCATCAAGTTGACAAATTCAGACCATCGTAATTTACATTGATAAGATACTTACCTTCGGGCTGCAAGATGTCGGGAAAATGCTTCTCAGCAAGGAAAACGAGGCCAGCTTGACGTAGCGCTTTTTTCAGTCGAAATGGTAACTCCGAAGGAACCACTTCTTGGCGCCATTCAAACAGCATGTCCCTGTTCCCTTTACACGTAACCATCCCTTCTATCCTGTTCGAGGCAGCAAACCTATCAAGGACGCTCTCCGAAAAACCGAGCTCTCGACCAATAGCGCACATTTGGTCATCACTTTCGATGTCTCTCGCCAGGCTTCTCAAAGTACTCCCATGTTCATCAACGCTGTGACCGATCACTTTGCAGACAACGAAAGAAAAGAGATGGCATTTTTGTATTATTATTATAATCCAAACGTAATTTCGCTCTGTTGATTGTGCATTCATAGTTTTGAAGAAAAAAAAATAGATTTTAAACTTTAGAACATGTTAGAGTACACTGAGTGAAGGGGGGGGATGAGAATGGTGCACTTACGATTTTCGGCCATCTCTTGAACATCTGGGAAGTACTGATCTGCGATCATGACGAGTCCAGCTCTAACCAGGGCTCCTTTGAAAGAAGAACGCTGATCCCGTTGTCTCACCGTCTGACGCCAATCGAACAGCATCATGCGACTCCCTCTGCTGGTTTTACTTCCCAGTACCTCGTTTGTGCCAAGGTACCGGTTTATGTCGGCCCTAGAGAAGGTCAGGGCCACACCGAGGTTCTCAATCTAAGCATCCGATTCGATATCCTCAGCAACGTTGAAGACCTCTTCATCGGACAACGGTTTGCAGAAACCCTCTACAAAGTCAATGCAACTTACAGAACTTGATTCTCTCACTTCCTTTCCCGTCGCCACACCTTCACAACTTGCTTCGTTGACACCATCCACGGTCTTTTCCCGATCCACATTGCCTGCAATTTTTTTTTTATAATGATAACTATAAACTGGCATGATCATTGCCCGGAGCACCGGTTTTATTAGGTAGATGAAATACAAATTTCAAGGCCACCTATTTGGAGGGGATGGTCCTTTTTTACAGGTTCTCTTTCCCCTTTGCTTTCTTCTTTCATTTCTTTTTATTTCTTCTCTCACCATTCGACCGTACCTTCTGCAGCTAATACGTTTATTCCCTCTAGCTACTTTAGCATGTAATCATATATGAACCTTGTCTTCAATTTCAATTTCGATTTAATTTCTGTTTCCACCAAACATTACAAATCAATTATAATCATTTACAAAAATAAAGGAATATAGAGGGGTCTTGGCAGAGGCAATGTAAACCATCATGAGTTTTATACCCGTTGCATACGAGGCGCCATTAGGGACTTTTAGATTGAGTAGACGAGAACGGCGTGAACGTCCACTGATCATGCGTGTCTATATGGCAAGCCGTTTTAACATTCATTTCTTTTTCAGAAAATCATTTCTTGGTATCAAGAATTACCATTGCTCTACAACAGAAAATCATTTCTTGATATCAAGAATTACAATTACTTTACAACAGAAAACAACTTCTTGGTATCAAGAATTACCATTGCTCTACAACAGAAAATCATTTCTTGATATCAAGAATTACAATTACTTTACAACAGAAAACAACTTCTTGATATCAAGAATTACCATTGCTTTACAACAGAAAATCATTTCTTGATATCAAGAATTACCATTTCTTTATAACAGAAAACAACTTATTGATATCAAGAATTACCAGTGCTTTACAACAAAAAATCATTTCTTGATATCAAGAATTACCATTTCTTTACAACAGAAAACAACTTCTTGGTATCAAGAATTACCATTGCTCTACAACAGAAAATCATTTCTTGATATCAAGAATTACAATTACTTTACAACAGAAAATAACTTCTTGATATCAAGAATTACCATTGCTTTACAACAGAAAATCATTTCTTGATATCAAGAATTACCATTTCTTTATAACAGAAAACAACTTCTTGATATCAAGAATTACCATTGCTTTACAACAGAAAATCATTTCTTGATATCAAGAATTACCATTTCTTTATAACAGAAAACTTATTGATATCAAGAATTACCAGTGCTTTACAACAAAAAATCATTTCTTGATATGAAAAAATAGGAATAAATGTTTGCCATGCATGGACACGCATGATCAGTGGACGTTCACGTCGTTCTCTTTCACTCAATCTAAAGGTTCCTATTTACCTGACGTGTGACTGTGTCGGCGACTGACGTGGCCTTTGACGCGATACTGGAGAATGATATCGAACAAAAAGCGAATGCGCAATTAATAGTGCCAACATTTGCTTTGAATTACTGAGGTGAACACTAATTGCCTTTTACAGGCTTGATTAGCGCAATTATATTTACAGCGCATGACACCATATTGCTCTGATTGTCTCATTTTCGCTCGCGTGAACATTGCCAGCACAAAACACTGACCTCTACCTTCTGGACGGATCATCGCCCATTCCCATTCACTATACGTTACGTACTAAAAGGCTGTATTGTCTGACCGTTCATGATTATTCAGATTTTTGCTAAACTCGGCAAAATGTTTGCTTTTACTAAATGGAAAAATTACGGTGGGGGGTTGGAAGAAATGGACATAATGAACATAGGAGAAGTGATAATTGATAATTCATGCTTTTTATCCTTCGTGTGCTTGACCTATAATCTTACAATCACTTGGCAGACTGAGTCCAAAGTTCGACTTGTTTCACATGTGTATTATAGGCAATGGCGAGCTTGCATCCTATTTTGAAAAATTACGGTGGGTGAACTTTCAAAAGTCAATGATACATGAGGGCTCTAATGAAAGAGCTAGTGATAACGTACGTCGGTGGGATGTGCTTTTCGTTTAAACAAAAAATGAATTTGTAACGATTTTTTTTTTAAACGTCCATAGGCTAACATGTATGGCTGCTGATTCTGACGATAGGGGGCGTTGTGAAATGAGACTAAACGGAGCTATATGCTCGCCACGGAAAAGGTCATGACCATGAGTTGAGCAATGTAGTTACCTGAGAAAGATTCTTGAACGTTTCTCTGTCTTTGTTCTGCCTTGATAATTAGCCTGTCAAGTAGGTCCTTCGTGGCGTCTTTATTTGAAGGTTGTTCATTTCGCCATCTTCGAAGCAGCATCATCGAAGCCTTCTCTGCATTCGATTCGCAGGCAGTCAAGGCCTATTCAAATCACACAAAGAAAGTGATGTTAACCGTGGAGTTATATCTATCTATTAAAGTATTACTGTACTAAAAGCACTAGGTCAGGTGCAGCAGTATAGTCCCACAACTCGCTGCTTCACGCATCGAGTCTCTTGTTTCCCTCTTCTCTGTTTCGTGCCGCGCTGAAAAAATAACACACCCTGTACGCTAAAACTGAGAAAGTCCTTGCATTCATCCAACGGGTGTATTTCTCGGGGGTCGAGCATCTTTTGGGGGTGCGTGTAATGGGGCTTTCACATATACACTCCATTACGAGAGGTTGCTCCCCGAAATTTGAAAATCGCGCCGCCCGATATTTCGTTCAATGAGGGAGAAGGGGGGGGGGGGGGTAAGGAGTATTATTATTTTTCAAACAAAAATTTGAGGGGGGTGTTTAACCCCCAGAACATCCCCTGCGTACGCGCCTTGCTGTAACCATAGCTTTGGGAGGCCAAACGACTTATTCCGAATATATGAGGGAAAGAGTTGCCCTGGTAATGGAGTTATGGTAATGATAGAGAATCTATTCTTACATAATCCAACAAAACTTACACTGAATGGTCAAGCTAGTAAATGGCATGTGCCAAACGATTTTGGTTGAAAATGAGTAGGGGCTGATCGAGTAATGAGCATAGAAAG
Organism: Strongylocentrotus droebachiensis; assembly: GCA_035222895.1. Classification (NCBI taxonomy): domain Eukaryota; kingdom Metazoa; phylum Echinodermata; class Echinoidea; order Camarodonta; family Strongylocentrotidae; genus Strongylocentrotus; species Strongylocentrotus droebachiensis. Next base: position 104,499 of record JAVYIG010006168.1, read on the forward strand.
TTGATGAAATCAAGGTAAGTAAGCTCGACACCATGTGCTTAAAATAGGTCACTATGTGCAATTGAGAGTTGTTTGTATTTAACTGGTTCAAACAATCAATCTACTGAAGAATAAACAATCCAGAATGAATATAACCATGTTCTCTCGACATATACGATGAGATTAGCTTTAAGTTTCTTATCAAATTCAAAGATCATACAAGTGATTAAACTCGGCAGCATGACTCGTAACACGAAGACAAAAAAATGAATCATTATCCCCAGTCTTAAGAAATTTACATTTGCTACATTTGTACTCTTATTAGCTTATCAATGTTTCCATCAGCTTGCTCCATCATATCTCATTGAATTGTTAATACATTATAAACTAGAAAGAATGCTCCGTTCCATTAAAAAGTCTCTATTTTATGTTCTACAAACTGTGACAAAATCTTATGGGGAAAGGTTATTTTCATATGCAGCCACTGATTTATGGAATAACTTAGAAATATAGAAACATGAAAAGTTCAGAAAAAAAATGAAAACATATCGAGTTAGCACTTTGTAAGATCTAACAAGTATGAGCAAAAAAGTTTCATTATGAGTATTATTAGGTAATTTTCTGCCCAAATAAAGTAATAATTCATCTAACACTTTGACCATACCACATGAGTGGCCTTTGTGGGCACTATTCTTAACCAGAGGACTTTTTTGCAACAGTGCACTTTATTATGAAATTGGTATGAAGTATTCTGTTTTTTGATAGGTTAGTGAAATTTTGTTTTAATCCTACGTCATCTTCGAAGATTGAGTATCCGAGAACTTTACAGCCAAGATCAACAAAAGAACTCGTGGTTATTTGATGTGAAATCGCCCACAGCTCGCCGTCTGTCAGATCATCTGAGAAAGTCGATGGTGATGACGACGACGATCCCGATGACGACGATGTCAGAGCCCGAGCCATCACGGGTATTGGTTCTTTGTTTACCTATGTCAGCTATACCGTGTGTCTCAAAAAAAACGTAACACTTTTGAAATGGTTGCCAAATTGAGCATATATAATTTTATGAAAAAATGTCTATATGTATGGAAAGCTAAAGGACCAACCTTTCATATGATATGAAAAAATTAAAAAAAATCATGCTTCGATGGACAGTGTTCACTTAAGTTAGAGGTATGAAAATGGGCCTGCGCAGGATTTTTCCTTCCAATTTTGGACAGGTAAATTACTTGTAACTTACAAAATAAGGTCGATATGAGATATTCATGATCGATGGATCAAAAGGATATTTTGAATCATTAATGTGAAAGACTTTTATCTTTACCGGTACCCTTACTCAGTCGGTACTTTGAAAGCCTTGATATTCAATCAAGAAGAAAAGATAGCCATGTGGACTACTGAACTGATTACTTTTGTCAGATCTTTCATTTTAAGATGAACAAAGCAGTTTTAAATAAGAAAGAAATAAAAGAAACATGAAAATCTTTTAAAAAAAGATTTAACTTGTTTTTTGTCATGTCTGCCCTAATGTGTGTGTGTGTGTGTGTGCACGTGTGTGTATGTGTGTGTGTGTGTGTGTGGGGGGGGGGGTGGGCGGTGGTGTTTCGGGATTGATAAATAACACTGAAAAAGGAATGGTATTCGAGGTATTCAAAATATCCTTTTGATTCAAAATATCCTTTTGATCCATCGATCATGAATATCTCATATCGACCTTATTTTGTAAGTTACAAGTAATTTACCTGTCCAAAATTGGAAGGAAAAATCCTGCGCAGGCCCATTTTCATACCTCTAACTTAAGTGAACACTGTCCATCGAAGCATGATTTTTTTTTTAATTTTTTCATATCATATGAAAGGTTGGTCCTTTAGCTTTCCATACATATAGACATTTTTTCATAAAATTATATATGCTCAATTTGGCAACCATTTCAAAAGTGTTACGTTTTTTTTGAGACACACGGTATAGTTGTGCCTTCATTTCATCAGTCTTTCATGAGTGACAATATCCACACTACAGAATATGCATACGGATTCGAGTACCACATCAATTGATGATTAAATCTAACTCCTCCATGGGCCTCATATAAGTCACATTCATCAAATTCAAATTAGACTCAAAAATAATCGGCGATGATGTTCAGCTTCCCTTACATTGCTGTAGAAAATTGTGATAATCCGTTCACTTCTTTGATGGAAGTTGAGTTTTCACAATATTACCAGTGTTTGTGGCTTTAAAATTGATACATACACAGCATGCAAAATGTTTTGAGGCTTTTACAGACAACACAGAAACATGTTACAACTAGACATAATACTTGTTTGGAACAAGTATAGGTGGGCTGGTCAACTTAAATTTGAAAACAAAATAGAGCAAAATTAAGCAAGATACTGCTTGAAAATTCTTAAAAAACACTATCATGTAGATTCATTACGTGAACGAAATTCACCTTCTACAGTCATAACACGCAAATTATGAAATTTCTGACATGAGGCCTTTAATCAAAATTTTCACTCTGATGACGTCATCAAAATGAAAAAGAGTTATTATTGAACTTGTAGATAATTATCTTAGCTACAACATATTGAAATTTTGAAGAAAAACAATCAATATATACAGAGATACAATCAATTTTCCATAAATATGCTGACGTCATAATATGCAAATTCGTATTTTGAGTTCCAAGGCCATTAAGATGATGTCACGATACACTTAATGGCCAAATGAGACATGAAATCATATTTCTGACTCATACTCTTTTCAAATATTAAAACAGAATTGGGGTCCAGGTGCATCCCAAAGAGCTATAATGGATTGTGTATAGGCATGTTTTTGCCCATGTATGTTATGTATTACAAGAGCTCGCACGCACGGACATTTATGTTAAGCGAACGCTCATTCCCTTAATAATGGTCATAAAGAGATAAACATGGTATCAATTTTTTTGTAAAAATATGGGAAATATCATGAAAGAAAAAAAATGGCGATTCTATGTTTTGTAATGGTGTTACGCGCGAAAACGCGCGCGCATGTGCGTGCGCGCGATTTTTTTTATAAAATGCTTAAAATGACCTGAAACGTATGCAAAATAAATTTGAGACGATTTTGAGCATTTATAAATTTTGCGCGCACACTGACGCGCGGACGTACGCGCACGCGCGCGTTTTTTGACATGAAATTGACCAGACTGATATTGACCTTGATCATGATAAATATGAATGAGAAATTACTTTTCGTTATGAAGATATGATCATGAGTTAATTTTCACAAAATGGCGCCTAGATGACGTCATCAGTCAAGGTCAAGGTTGAAAACGCTATTGTGCTTCGTACATATGCCTATACATATGTGTGCCAAATTTGAACGCATTTGATTGAGCCATTTTCAAGTTATCTTGTCCACAAAAATATGGGTGGAAATAAGAAAAATAAAGAATAATAATAAAGGCAATTTTAACAAAATTATAAGGTGGTCTGTATTAGATACAGCCCACCTAATTATTGAACTGATCATCGGATTAAGGCCTGCTCATATACGTGCGCACTTTCTGAAGTCCCCATAGATAATTCGAGCAAGTCGCCATTTTAAAGGTGCGCATAATGTTGATCAAACCACATTGAAGTTCGCGTCCTACATCGGACCACATAACATCATTCATGTACATAATGTAAAGGGCCTAACGATTCCTCACTTGTGACAGGAACTAATACTTTGCTAAAAGGAAGGAAACTGACTGCGGCAAGCCTCTCCCCACAGCTGCAAATTAATTTAAAACACTAATCATGAGATCATATATTTTTTTTATAGATTGATCTATGAGGATGCACGCTGATTATATTTGTCTTGAAAAATTGTATACTGGTATACTCAAGTGGACTTTACACCAGTGGCGTACGCAGGATTTTTTCAAGGAGGGTGTTTGAAAATAAAATCGTGCCGACCTAAATTTCGCTCAGAGGGGGGGGGGGGTTGGGGGGGGACGGGGTTGTGAGCAATAATACTTTTTTCCCCAACTTAATTCTTTGATGGAATGAGGATGATTTTCGAGAACCGTCTGTCTGTTACACATTAGTTTATACACCGATGAACAGACCAACAACACACTTAAAGAGTATTTACTCAACGAATATGACCAAGGATCCGTCGGTCTTGAGTCGGTTTGACTCGGGTATTAATTATTTATTCTTTACGAACGGTATTACCTGTATAAGTTTGCACTGTTGTATTATAAAATACAACAGTTAAGGGTCTTATTCCCATTTGATAAAAGTTTTGTGTCTACTTCCTTATTTCGATATACAGCATAATATAGAGACGAAGGCGTTCCTATGTATGACATAATTTTGTACATAACTGTTAAAAATGATGTTCAAATCGTAAATAATGCATTTTCCTTACATTCATTTCACCATTAACCCTTTTCGGGGCAAGCATTCCACATTTTGTGGTTTGGCTTGAGTGGTGACTTTTGATTCAGTGCTCTAAAAATATTGGTAATTATGGTCTTGGCATCAGAAATGAAAGAGGTGATCGACTGGAAGAATTTTGTGTAGCGAACAGCTTCATCATTGGTAACACGTTGTTTGAGCATCATCCCAGAAGACTGTGGACGTGGATGAGTCCGGGAGACAGAGCCAGAAACCAGATCGACTACATCATGGTCAAGAAGAGGTGGCGGACTTCACTACAGAACGTCAAGACAAGACCAGGTGCTGACTGTGGCGGCGATCATCAGCTGCTTGTGGCTAAACTGAGACTAAGACTGAAAGCTAAGACATGTGATTCAGCTCCCACAAGGTATGATGTTGAAAATATCCCTTCTCAATTCTCAGTGGAAGTGAAGAACAAGTTTGAGCTGCTGTTGAGAAACGATGAAGCAAAGCAAACACCGAATGAGATGTGGGAAGACATGAAAGAAACAGTTGAAAATGCAGCAATGAACCACATCCCAAAGAAAAGGAATCGGAAACAACCATGGATCTCAAATCAGACTTTCGACATTGCTAATGACAGGAAGAGAGCAAAAGCAAAACACAACAGAGGAGAATTGTCGAGACTCAATAAGGCAGTTACAAGTAGTGTGAAGGAGGACAAAAGGAAATATATCAAGGGGAAGTGTGAACACCTAGAGCGTCACAAGAACTCAAAGGCAGCATTTGCAATTGTGAAAGAAATCACAAAGAAAAGAATCCAAAGACTGGATGTAATTAATGATGACAATGGCAAAACATTAAAGGAAAATGAAGACATCAAGGAAAGATGGGTGCAGTATAGTACCAAGCTGTTTGCTGCACAGGAACAAGTTGACACTCAGTGGGAGGAAAGTGATGAAATGGAGCCCCCTCCATTAAAGATCAGAAGTGGAGCTTGCAATGAAACAACTGAAGGATGGCAAGTCCCCTGGCTTTGACAACTTGACTTCCGAGATGTGGAAAGCTACAGGTGAAGGAGGTACAGACCTGATGTGGCGTCTCTGTTGCAATATCTGGAATAGTAGGGAGTGGCCTAAGGACTGGTGTAGAGCTGTTTTTATACCATTGCCAAAGAAGGGAGATCTGAAAGAATGTGCAAATCACCGAACAATCAGCTTGATTTGTCATGCAAGCAAAATACTTCTGAAGGTGATTAGCAGAAGAATAGAAATCAAACTGCAAGCCAAGATCTCAGATGAGCAAGCAGGGTTCCGTGAAGGTAGAGGGACAAGAAAACAGATCGTCAACATTAGAAACATAATAGAGAAATGCAGAGAACACAGACATCCCCTCTATTTGTGCTTTATAGATTATAGCAAAGCATTTGACTGTGTGAGCCACTCTCAATTGTGGAATAAAATGGCAAAGATGGGGTTCCCAAGTCACATCATCGAACTGATCAAAAACCTCTATCATGACCAAGAAGCAACCGTGAGAACCAGTAACGGCAATACTGAGTGGTTTGGAATTGGTAGGGGAGTACGTCAAGGATGCATACTGTCTCCGAACCTTTTTAACATTTATTCTGATGACATTATGAGAAATGATCTGGAAGGATTCAATGGGGGAGTCAAGTTTGGAGGTAAAAAGATCACGAACTTAAGGTATGCTGACGACACTATACTCTCGTTTGCAGCAGCAGAGAAGAGCTGATGGATTTGTTGAATCGCATCGAACAGGCAAGTGTAGAGAAAGACCTTCTAAACACCAAAAAGACAAAAATAGTGGTTGTCGATAGAGATGCTAATAACACTGACTTCACCGTAGCTGGACATTAGATTGGAGTAATAAATCGATTTGAGTACTTGGGTTCAATCATCACTTACAAAGGAGAGAGCACCACAGAGATAAGGAGAAGGATGGCAATGGCGAGATCAACAGTACAGAATATGTCTCACATCTGGAAGAGCCGAGGCCTATCTCTCAGTCTGAAGGTTCGTCTGCTTCAAGCAACTTCTTTCTCTATTGCGACTTACAGGAGTGAATCCTGGGTCATGACAAAGAATGACAGAAAGAGAGTTGATGCCTTTGAAATGTTATGCTACAGGAGGCTGTTGCAGGTGTCATGGAAAGATAAAAAGACAAATGTGTGGGTCCTGGAAAAGATTGGAACAGACTTGACCATCAGAAGGGGAATCATGGAAAGAAAACTAAACTATTTTGGGCACATGGTTAGGAGATCTGAAGGTGTTGAGAAGCAAATACTGCAAGGAGCAGTCGAAGGAAAACGAGGTAGAGGTCGTCCACCAATATCTTGGACTGATGATATCAAGAAAGTGTCTGGACAAGGAATGAAAGGTGCAACACAAATGGCAGGTGAAAGAGTTGCATGGCGTGCTCTCGTGAAGACGACAGCAGCGCTTTACAGCGCCACCTGAAGTTGATGATGATGATGCTCTAAAAATATACCAAATGCATGAATAGAGAGCGAGAACGTTCCTGCACAAATCGTGACTATTTTTGTTGCAAAATAACATTGCGTTTGAGGCCGGGATTTTTTATAACGAAAAAAGCTTTAATTCTACATATTGGCAACACGTTAAAAGGTTCAAAATCTTAGTTTTTCGATCAGTTTTTCTTTTCGTCTTTTCGTCAAAGATTTCATTCATGTATGTTGTTTTCAGATACCTTCCTTTTTATTTACAAAATGTAGGATTAAAAGAGAAATATTATTGTTGCCAATTTGAAGAACAAAATGTGATCAATTTAGCCTTTACAAATCCTGTTCTGAAAGGATTATTTAGGCTCTCCATAGAGGCCGAAACGAACATATTTCCCCATAAGAAAAATAAAAGCACTTTAAAAAGGGCACTCCAACCCTTGTCATAAGTTAATTTATGAATTACAGCAACAACAACAAATCAGATAAACAGAATTGCGAAAATTTGAAATAAATCGGACTAATAACATATGGTTATTAATGTTTAAATCTCAAATTGGCAATTTTGTCAGTGGATTGTGACGTTGTGACGGATAACTCTCCAGTTTGTAGTGCACACAAATATATCTAATTTCTGTTTTTCTGCTTCAATACATTCCCTGATACAGAGGTTAATCTCCTTTAAAAGCATGTAAACTGCTAAAATGATAATAATAATAATAATAATAATAATAATAATAATAATAATAATAATAAGGAAATCCTATTCATGAAGCGCATTAAAATATTAAGCATATAAAAATATAAAAGAGAAATACCTTAACACAAACGTAGAAAAAAAGAAGTTTATCATACGTTGCTTGCATCCATTACAAAGAGGAATATTAAGAGAAATTAAATTGAATTTAATCGAATTTATTTATTCACCTACATTGAAAACATTAAAAACAAAAGATATATATAAATGTACAATGAAAATGTCAATATAACATAAATACATGACACGAATTATAAAAATACTCGTCCTACAGCGATATACATGTACATTATAAAAATATTTACTGTTCTATCTACCTGGAACAAAGAATAAGGACATAGACAACTAGTTTTGCAATTGGCCATGGTATTTATTAGTTGTAATATAGAAACTTTCCATCGTCATTTAGACTTGTGGTATAACAAATAATTCAAACGAAAATAGTCTGTTAACTTCACAATGAACAGCAGTTCTCTGGCCTGAGACACGTAGCGTTCGAATAATAAAAACAAATCAACGCAGTTCTCTGGCCTGAGACACGTAGCGTTCCCATAATAAAAACAAATCGACACAGTTCTCTGGCCTGAGACACGTAGCGTTCACATAAACACTTTAATGCCTAAAACTAAGGATAACTAAGGCAAAGGACTAATTGGTCATCCTCCGCCTACAAGCAAAGTGTAAACGGGGTGCAAACAATACTAATTGCATTAAAAGGACCCCAATTTAGATTAAAACAAATCAACGCAGTTCTCTGGCCTGAGACAGGTAGCGTTCACTTAAACACTTTCTTGCCTAAAACTGAGGATAATTAAAGCAAAGGCCTTATTGGTCATCATCAGCCTACAAACCCATTGTAAACGGGGTGAAAACAATACTAGTTGCATTAAAATGTCCCATCATTGGCTCGAAGCCTGTTCTCTTGCAAACTGGTATGTTCGACATGTGCAAATTATAGATAATTCCGCGGTTTGGCGGTCAAAATTAAATAGTTATAAGTAATTTTAGTGTCAAGAGTAAAACAATAAATGACTATTTACAATGAATTTGTGATCAATGGTAAAGTGGAGTCAAAAATAGCACATGTGCTAGTCGAGTCTGACTCTCGTTATTTTAAGCCTTACATAAAGTTTATTGAAACATACACGATGTGTTTCCAAATCCTATAAATAAGATTTGTGTATAATATTACAATTTAAAAAAAACGAGACTGGTTGCTATCTACAAATACATAATTACAATGTTATAATTTGTGGTTTTCACCTAAGAGTAATTTTGTAAGTTTTTTACGAGAAGAGGTTCTTGATCTCTCAATTCTTAGATCATATTCCAAAAATTACTTCCAACAAACGAAACAGAACTTTCCTTGGTCTGTTTTGAATGAAGGAAGACCTAATTGTCGACCCGTTTTTTGTCTTGTGGAATATTCATGTTGTATCATATTGCAATACTTTCTTAAGAAATGAGGCAATCGTTCATTTATCAAATCAAACACAAAAATACAAATAGATAATGTATGCAATTTAAAAAAACATTTAACAATTTGAGGTCATAAAAAAGTGCATTAGTATAAGAAAGATGTGGCTTGAAAGTTATAGCACGTACAGCTGTCTTTTGAGTATAAAATTTTAAAATTAATGTGTGATTTATAAGTACTACCAAACCTCGAAGCCATATGTAATATGTGGCTGTGTCAGAGCTCTATACAACAGTACCAATATATGTTAAAAGACAAAGTGCCGTAATTCAAAGAGGATACCGACGTTTCTCCTTATAGAGTCGTTAACAGATTTTATATATGAATTCAATGTTAAATGTCTGCCAATGGTAATGCCAAGAAATGTCGCTTCCTCCACTTCTCTTAAATCTGCCTCAGATATTTTTAGTCTCCCTCAAAGCACGGCCTTTCTTCTACGACTACTAAAGAACATGAAAATGTTTTTTGACGCATTGATAGTAAGCTTTTTTGCAGTGCACCAATTCTGTATTGATTTTAAATTTTCATTTACTTCACACTCATCTATTTGATCTACACCTTTGGGAAAAAGTATGAACAATATTAGAATCATTTGCATATAGTCGGAACTTGAAATAATTTGTCACAGTTGAGCAAAGATGTGTTGCCAGACAGTTCTTGAAAGCTGCGAGAGTATGGCAATTATTTAATACAGGAGGTATGGAATTCCAGGTTCTAGGGGTATTCACAGAAAAGCATTAATGTAACGAAAATACAAAGAACGTAATAAATCATAAATATCAATTACACTTATCGGTAATACTACTTCCATTTCTTCAACTGTGTGCGTTCGCTTAAATGGATCGTCACTATAAAAACATTGTAAAACCTCTATCATGTGTATCCCTATATATCTCCTTGATATAATACGTTTGTATTCTATTAATTCACTTTTTTATCCTTTATATCTCCTTATTAACTAACATTTGTCATTATTAATCTAAAAATGTTTAATTCTTGTGAATGATAAATTAATGCATATTCTGCGTCGGATATTGCATTTTTCTATTAACTAATTGTTACGATACACGACGGGAATAAAGTAGTTTCCAGTTCTTCTCATATTCTTCGTAGGCTGCACTCAAACAGGAGTTTGAGATATGCCATAGGTTCTGCCTTCTCGGTATGCCTGCATAAGGATTAAAATGGAAATACAAATTATCATTCAGAAAAGTCGTTCGGATTCAAAATCACGGATAAATGCAAAGTCGTCTATGATTTTAAAAAAAATATGTTAAAACTTCAAACTTTGGTATTACTATTTCGGGTTTGAATATGACTTGCATGTCTGAAATATATAGAACATAATGTATTGACAATATTTTGGTTAATCTATATTCAGCATATGCTATATACTTTAATGGACATCAATCATCTATCTCAGATTTGACTCTCTTTTTTTTTCTTCTACAAAATGAAATATAAAAATTAAATTTAAAAAAAAAAAAAATTGTGAGTTGTTTTGAACATTTGAAAGCTAACATCCTTGACAAATATTCGTTTAAGCAAGGTTTTTTTTTCAAACTCGGAAGTTTCTATCTTGTTTTATGACTTTAGCCTTCCAGTAGAAATATATTATTACAATAATATATAATTAATGTTTCTCTCTCTCTCTTTTTTTCTCCTCCCTCTCACCTTTCTTTCACTTCTAATGCACACTCTTTTCCTCTTCTTATTATTCCTCTATATACGGTATACCTATCTCTATCTCTCTCTTAAAGGTCAATCGATTGGTCTATGAAAAGCAGAAGAAAGAACGATATGGGCCTCGGTTGTATTTTTTTATTGAACTGTCCGTGTTCTATAATGTTACATTATTTCTGCTTTCCATAAGCACCAAGCAGAAGAATCAATTATCATCATAATAATATTATCACTATCAATCATCACTGTCATAATTTTTCAAATGAATGAATTATACATACATGGCGTAATGTCACCGCAATCTCGCCATCAACTGTAGAGATTTCGCCGAGATACTTTTCAAACTCTCCCCCTTCGTGGGTGCCGCAGTACTGAAAACTGTATAGAGGAGAAAGAGCCAATTAGCAAACAAAAAGAATTGTTATCGTTAGCATGGCAAGTTCATGAATAAAGATTTATGAACGTTAACAGTTATCGCGTGAATGTATTTCTTTGCTATTCAAGGATATTAATTTGAAATGTCTTAATTATTATTTATATATATATATATTGGGGGAGCATTGCAAAGAGCAACCACATACCTTAAATGCCTTCGCCTTTCATTTTATTTTCTTCTCCCCATCAAGTGGATTTCCTGAAGAAAGGGGAGGAGACTTGAAGGCCTAACATATCATTGCTAGCAATCACTAGAACCCCCTCTACTAATAAATAACATCAGAGTCAGTCGTGGCTAGTATTTTGCTTTCTAATATGCAATCACTTCTGCTCCCCAAATTGAAGCTTCTTTTTTTCTAACATTGTAGACATTGTAAGGATTATTGCTACAAAACCTACTCGATCTCCCTCATGCTAGGTATCCGCCTCAGCCTGGAAACGAATGTCTTCATGATATTCGAATGCAGATTGACGTTGTACAATTCCAGCTTCTCCAAGAGGGGTGCGTCTGCTTCTAGGCTGTAGATAAACGTTTTGGCGCATGAGATCGACATCTGACCGCTGCATCCGCTCACATGGAGACTGCGTAGCTGACCATGGCACTCCCCAAGTCCTACCATGACCGAGTCCAGGACCTGCCGAAGATTGTCGAAGTTTGGACTACTCTCCACTATGAGGCTTTGGACGTTGGGAACGGAGGTGATGAGTGAGAAATGTTCACTGGAGTTGTCGAGGTGCCCAATTGTGAGACGCTTGACAGAAGGAAGCGTGGACAATTTGGGATTTTGTAGACAGCACCCCCATACCTTCATCTCTTCCAAATTGGTACAAGATCGCAGACCAAGCCAAAGGGTTCGTGTCAGGTTTGCCCGCAATTGACAATAGATGAGATCCACAGACGTGATCTAGATGATTAAACAGCATGGCATATCGCCGAAATAATGATAATAATAGATCGAATATTTAGGAGCGCTAAAAGCAATAAGTACTATACCGCTTACAAATACAATTATATGAAAAGAGGACAAAAATATACAGTCTCACTAAACGGAACCAAAAAAAGAGTAGGAATAGCTCTATATTGTACCTATCAACACAAAACTAATATGTGTTATCAGCATTGAAACTATGAATGGAGCTTATCAGAGACAATATGGAGCACATTATCATTCTTGTCATGATCGTCCACACCAGCCCGGTATTGTAACGATTTGATCAGTGTGTCGCTAAATTACAATGTAAAACGTAAGACTATTATTTACCTGTTTTCGTATATTGGGCGGCAGTCTACCCAATCCCATGACTGCACTCGATAGCAATGATTGCAGACACAGCTTGCCGTCACCAAAGATCGTTGGAAAGTTAGTCGTTGATTTCGATATGTCACCTCTGGCTTCACCAATGCAGTCCAGAAGAAGTCTATGCTTGATTTCTTTGCTGATTACTCTCTCCTCAAGTTCCAGGATGAGTTGAATAGAAGACATCAGCAGATTGTCACCCGAACCTGCCAGGAAGCGGAGCATATCGGCAAACATGAGTGGTGTGGCACTTCTACGTACATTCTTCAGGAAGTGGTCGAGGTCGCCCTGTGAACCGGCCAAGAACTTGCTTGCACAATACTCCTGTGCCATTTTGTGAAAGAACTCGACGTACGTCTTCGAGGCTTTCCCGTTTATCATGTATTTGACTGGAGTTGTCTGCTTTGACAGTAAACCCAGTTTGATACCAATGGCTTCGTACTCTTCGACCCCTTGAAGATCGGTATCTTCAAAGACCACCTTCTGCTCGTCTTTCAAGAGTCCAATGAGAGCCACTTTTCCGAGATTTCGAAGGAGGGCGTGATAGTCACATTCAAACGTGTCGTCCTTGGATCTTGAATGAGAGAGTAGAAACTGGATAATGGTGTCTAATAACCCTGTCATGGAAGAAACCTGCTTCAGGAGGCCTTCTTCCCAGAGATGACAGATCATCATGCAGAAGAGTGGTATGCTGATGAGGGTACTGACAATGGCATTCCCATGGAGGAACTCTGTTAATTTTCCAACTTCTTCCGGTTTTGACTTCGACGTGAAGTATTTCTCGATGAAGGATGTCGCTTGGGATTGTGTAAAGCCCTCGATCTCCATTTTCGTGTAGACCCTAGCCAGTGCTGGTACTTTAAACTCCTTCTCTAGGTAAGGCCGACTGGTGACGATAAGGCGGCATCGCCTGTAAATCTTGTTTCCAATAGCCGATATGATATTACTCTTTGGGTTCCTTGTAGACAACTTGCCCTTGTATTCATCATACCCATCCAGCGCCAGCCCACAATCATCTTCGTGTCTGCCAATGAAGCCTTCGAGAGATTCTGGGGTCACTCCGTGGATGTTCCCTAGGGTTTCGGACAGTATGGCTTCTCCTAGAGACATGTCTTCCTCAGCCACTCTCAACTTCAAAGCAAAGAAGAGAGGAATATCACTGAGTGGGGAGCTCTCTTCTTGATATGACCAGTCATATGCCATCTTTGCAACGGCGCAGGTCTTGCCCCTTCCCGCTTCTGCGACTAAGAGGACTCTGTTTGGTAGAAGTCCATTGACTCTCACCCGAAACACATTACTGATAGACCCAGGAAGTATCTCTCTCATGCCCACTCCTGTCTTCTTGTTTACAAAGTACACGATAACATTTGTAAACAGGTTCTTCAAATCAGCAAAATCTTCTGGATCCCACGGTTTTCTCTGTATCTGACAAGTCTCGGTCTTGTAATAGTCAATCAGATGTTTCCGCAGGTAGGCTATTGCAGTGGTTTTCGCGCTAAGTTTATCCAAGCAAGGTTCTGTTAAAAAGAGAAAATGTTAAACTGCCAAAGATGGAAACAGAAGAATCTTTATTACAAGAAGCAAATTACAGGTAAATGTTAATCTTAACGATTTTGCGGACAAATTTCCCTTTACAGCCGAGAGTAAATATATCCTACAAGGCTACAACAATTTCCTCTCGAACAAGTATAAAGTGGGGAAATTCAGATTTGTAAAGACTTCCAAAAATCAACATAAGACTATTCAAAAGGCCTTGTGCATCATCTACTGAAATGTGAGTTAATTACGATGGCGTAATCGGAACATGATTTCAAAACGCAGTTCTAAAAGATGTAGGAGTTGTCATTAAGTTGATTTCTTTCAAGTCTTTGCCACCATGTTGAAAAACAATCAATTATCATTTAAGGTATAGATCAGTTTTGGAAACGCCCCCCTTTAAAAAAATGAAATGGAAACTCTTATTACCAATCATGTGAAAGAATATGTTTTGACTAATACGTCATGATACAAATTTTGCCGGGAGACCGCCTACTAATTGATACATTTGGTAAATTATTATATCTATCTGGACCGGATAGATATCGCGCACGTGTCGCGTAGTCCCATATACATCTTTCTGTTAACAGTGCTTTTAAATTTACCAAGACTGGGCCGAATTTATTATCATTTTGATGATTCCAGAACCTTGCAGTATACACCAATACTAATATGCTAGATGATCACCCTTTTCTAATCGATTCCACAACGTTTCTATCACAATGCATTCGCATGACCAGAACTGGTCTTTACCTGTAATTAGTAATAATCACCAACATTCTGAAAAAGTAATTGGCTAAGGAATGTGGTCGTCGCGTTGACAGTTGTCGGTGGAAGGAACTCCTGGTGAAGTCGTAACAACGCATCAAGTTGACACATTCAGACCATCGTAATTTACATTGATAAGATATTTACCTTCGGGCTGCAAGATGTCGGGGAAATGCTTCTCAGCAAGGAAAACGAGGCCGGCTTGACGTAGCGCTTTCTTCAGTCGAAAGGGTAACTCCGAAGGAACCACTTCTTGGCGCCATTCAAACAGCATGTCCGTGTTCCCTTTACACGTAACCATCCCTTCTATCCTGTTCGAGGCAGCAAACCTATCAAGGACGCTCTCCGAAAAGCCGAGCTCTCGACCAATAGCGCACATTTGGTCATCACTTTCGATGTCCCTCGCCAGGCTTCTCAGAGTACTCCCATGTTCATCAACGCTGTGACCGATCACTTTGCAGACAACGAAAGAAAAGAGATGGCATTTTCGTATTATTATTATTATTATTTTCCGAAGGATAGAGGTTCCACATATGCCAAACGTAATTTCGCTCTGTTGATTGTGCATTCATATTTTTGAAAAAATAAAATAGATTTTCAACTTTAGAACATGTTAGAGTACACTGAGTGAAGGGAGGATGAGAATGGTGCACTTACGATTTTCTGCCATCTCTTGAACATCTGGGAAGTACTGATCTGCAATCATGACGAGTCCAGCTCTAACTAGGGCTTCTTTAAATGAAGAACGTTGATCCCGTTGTCTCACCGTCTGACGCCAATCGAACAGCATCATGCGACTTCCTCTGCTGGTTTTACTTCCCAGTATCTCGTTTGTGCCAATGTACCGGTTTATGTCAGCCCTGGAGAAAGTCAGGGCCACACCGAGGTTCTCAATCTGAGCATCCGATTCGATGTCCTCAGCAACGTTGAAGACCTCTTCATCGGACAACGGTTTGCAGGAACCCTCTACAATGTCAATGCAACTTTCAGAACTTGATTCTCTCAATTCCTTTCTCATTGCCACAGCATACAGTTCCTGCTCATTTCCAATGGCAACATTCTTCACGCACGAATCTCCCGGTTTTTCCATTGTCTTCCCGAATTTCCATCGTCTAAAAATCGTTCGTACGGCGTTGGTAGCAGTTCGAAATGACATTTGTGACCGAGGCTTAACATTGTCAATGTTCTTCGCAGCGGTTGCTGAATCCGTTTTAAGAGTGTGAACTTCATTGCATGGCCTGAAGGAGAAGGAATTGGTCTCTTCCACCGCACTTCTACCTGGATCTTCTTCTCTTTGTCCGTGTGAATATATGATCAGGGGCTCACTTGATCCTGAGCCAGGAAAAACGTCTAAATGTATATCTCTTCTGTTTACCCTGGATATTTTTTTACACGCTGAGCTTACTGATTGAGCTGAATAGTCACTGGACACAAATAAAGGACCTTCACAACTCACTTCGTTGACAGCATCAGCAGCAGTGGTTGCTGAATCCGTTCTAAGATCGTGAACCTCATCGCATGGCCTGAAGGAGAACGGATTTGTCCCTACCGCCGCACTTCTACCTGGATCTTCTGCTCTTTGACTGTTTGAATCCATGCTCCGCAGAACGGTTTCACTTGATCCTGAGCCAGGGGAAACGTCTGAATATATTTCACTTCTGTTTTCCCTGGATACTTTTTTACATGATGAGCGTACTGATTGAGCTGGATAGTCACTGGAAACATTAAGATCTGTGCCTTCACAACTCACTTCGTTGACAGCATCAACGGTCTTTTCCAGATCCACATTGCCTGCAAATTAATTTAAAAAATGATAACGTGAACTGTGTTAATCGAAGGCGATTACATAATTCTATTGCGGGCTTGAGTGCATTGGCATCATCATTGCCTGGAGCACCGGTTTTATGAGGTAGATGAATTATAAATTAGGCAAAGCCACCCATTTGGGGGTATAG
The DNA here is from genome assembly GCA_035222895.1 of Strongylocentrotus droebachiensis. Classification (NCBI taxonomy): domain Eukaryota; kingdom Metazoa; phylum Echinodermata; class Echinoidea; order Camarodonta; family Strongylocentrotidae; genus Strongylocentrotus; species Strongylocentrotus droebachiensis. The sequence goes on from JAVYIG010006168.1 coordinate 121,239, forward strand.
GAAGGTCCTTTTTACAGGTTCTCTTTCCCCCTTTGCTCTATTCCTTCATATCTTTTTCTTTCCTCTTTCACCATTCGACCGTACCTACTGTAGCTACGTGCATTAAACTTTATTTAAATATACCTTGAAGTGGCAGAGACAACCTGAACTTGTATGATTTTTTACACCCGTTGCACACGAGGTGTCAATTGCCTTGCGTTAGTAGCGTATGACTGTGTTGGCGACTGACGTGGCCTTTGACGCGATATTTGAGAATGATATCGAACAAAAAGCGCATGTGCAAATAACAGTCAGTGCCAACATTTGATTTGAATTACTGAGGTGAACTCTAATTTTCTTTGTAAAGGCTTATATTATAAAGTATATTTACAGCGCATGACACCTCGCCACGGGAATGGTCATGACCATGAGTTGGGCAATGTAGTCACCTGAGAAAGATTCTCGAACGTTTCTCTGTCTTTGTTCTGCCTTGATAATAAGCCTGTCAAGTAGGGCCTTCGTGGCGTCTTTATTTGAACGTTGTTCTTTTCGCCATCTTCGAAGCAGCATCATCGAAGCCTTCTCTGCATTCGATTTGCAGGCAGCCAAGGCCTATCCAAATCACACAAAGAAAGTGATGTTAACGGTGGAGTTATATCTATCTATTAAAGTATTACTGTACTAAAAGCGCTAGGTCAGGTGCAGCAGTATAAAGTCCCACAACAAGCTGCTTCACTAGCTAGCTGCGCTGTTTGTTCTCGCATCGAGTCTTTTGTTTCCCCCTTCTCTGTTCCGTGGCGCGGGCCCAATCAGCTGAGAAAATAACACACCCTCTACGCTAAAACTGAGAAAGTCCTTGCATTCATTCGACGGGTGTATTTTTCGGGGGTCGAGCATCTTTTGAGGGTGCGTGTAAGGGAGGGAGACATAGATGATTAAAGAAAAATATATAAAAACAGACAGAATCTGGACTAGTCCTGTATCTGCGAATAGGAAATTAGGTGTTAAGTTACGCACTGTACATGGGCAAGTTGACAATGAGATGGCGCCGTGCAATAAACGGTAGGCCTATGCTAGGGCATAAAGTTCACCAGTCCAGTATTGCTTTAAACCAAGGGATCTAAAACCGTTATAACTTTAATAAAGTGTTTTGCAAGACAGCAGTCTCTTTTTTAAAACTTATTCATAATAGCCCCCCCCCCCCCCCCAACAAACAAACAAACAAACAAAACAAAAAATCTGAGAAATCAGAAATATCAACAGAAATCAACCACACACACACACAAAAACAAAAACAAAAAAAAACAAAAAAATTGACCGATTTTGCCGCGCGCGAAAATTACTTCGGTAGATATTAACTTATTTTCTTGATATCACCTCTTTGGGACTTTGGCCAAACAAAAATTATGACAAGATAGATTTGTGTTTTATTCGCTCTTTGTGAGAGGGGTTGGGGGATTAGCAATTTGTTTTTTTGCCCCATTTGGAAATCGCGCCGACCGATAATTCGCTCAGTGAGAGGGGGGGTGGTAGTGAGTAACAATATTTTTTTTGCTCCCCGAAATTTGAAAATCGCGCCGCCCGATATTTCGTTCAATGGGGGTGAAGGGGGGGGGGGTAAGGAGTATTTTTTTTGTTCAAACAAAAATTTGAGGGGGTGTTTCACCCCCAAAACACCCCCCCCCCCCCCCCCCCCCCCTCCTACGTACGCGCCTTGCTGTAACCATAGCGTTGGGAGGCCAAACGACTTTTTCCGAATATATGAGGGAAAGAGTTGCCCTAGTAATGGAGGTCTGGTAATGATAAGGAATCAATTCTTACAATCCAACAAAACTTACACTGAATGGTCAAGATTACAAGTAAATAGCATGTGCCAAACGATTTTGGTTGAAAATGTGTAGGGGCTGATCGAGTAATGAACATAGAAAGTTACAGAAATCAAGATAAGTAGGCTCGACACCATGTGCTCAACCAGGCGCGTACGCGCGGG